>JAHIAM010003726.1:0-91985 GCA_021605205.1 Aegilops longissima | reverse complement strand
TCATCTCATCAAGTGTCATTCCATATTCTCAAGCTCATGTTCTATTCTTTCCTTGTTTCACCGGAGTGCTACCTAAATAGTTTCAGTCTTATTCGTTTCTCTCATTCTAGCCATCCGTTAGAACGAGTGCTTTCATAGTCTATTCGATTCTGAGCTTTCTCCCACTCTATCGCTTCCTTTCTTCTCGTGGCCTCGATTCTTTGCTTCTTCTTGAGTTTCGTTCACCTCATCCCTTTCCCTTCCGTCGTCCTAAGATCTCGGACGAGATCTCTTGTTAGTGGAGGAGTGTTATAACGCCGATTCGGCGCCCAGTGTCCGCCGCTTATTCGCCGCCTTTTGCCATGTCATGGTTTTGGGTCTCTTTGCCATGTCATCATCTGCATTTCATATCATGTCATCATGTGCATTTCATTTTGCATACGTGTTCGCCTCATGCATCCGAGCATTTTCCCTTTGTCCGCTTTGCAATCCGCACTTATGTTCCCGCCGCCTTTTTACCTTTTTCATGTGGGGTGTTAAACGGTCTGAATGGACCGAGGTTTGTCAAGGGTCTTGGTATAGCACCGTAGACCGCCTGTCAAGTTTGGATCATTTGGAGGTCGTTATACCCAACGGTTAACCGGTAACCGAAAGCCCTCTTTTGTTGCAGCCCCCCCTTTCTAAGGGCCCAAAACCCACCTAAATCCTTCCATGCTTTTGGCCGTTCGACCGATCGTGGGAAACCGCACCTCATTTGGACTCCTAGCTCCCCTACCTATATATTGCCCTCCTCCAAAATTCCGGGATGAATCCACCAACCTTAGTCCTTTGCTCACGGACATGTTCCCGGCCCCGACGAAACTCAAGCCCGCCAACCCGCCGCCCGGCGCCGTCCGCCCCCCGGGAGCCCGGATGGCCTCCTGCCCATCCCCGGCCGGGCCCCGCGGGCGCTGCGCCCCTTTGGCAGTCCTGCCCGAAGGCCTTGCCGCTCGCCCATTTCGCCTTTCGGCTTTACGGCCTTTGCCGTTTCCGCCCCGGACGAGGCTATCAGGCCGCTTCCGCCCGCCCCTTCCCCACGCCGACGCCTTTTCTCCGCTGGCCATCTCCGGCCCCTTGGCCGGATTTGCGCCGGCGGATCCGGGCGGATCGACCAGATCCACCACCATCGATCCAAACGCCGCCTCTTCGATCCCTCCGCCCCGCCCTCCTCATCCCACGCTGATTTTCGGAGAGGTCCAATTTTCACTAAGTCCCTGAGTTTTCAGTAATTTTCATGCATTTTCGTTGCATCATATCTCTGTCATCGCGCCTTTTTGCCCGTGTAATATGTCAAAATGTTCGTATCGAAGAGTAGACCATTTCATCTCATTGCATCATTTTCATTTGAGCTCTCTTGATGCCCGAAATGCTGTTAGAAGGTGCTATGTGATGTTAGTTTCTGATTTTTATCAGAACTTGCACTTTTTCATTTTTGCCATGATTGATGTGTGCATCCTATGGTTTTGAGTCCTACATGTGTTTTGTAATATGCCATGCCATCTTTCCAGGGTGTATGCCATGTATTTTTGTGATCTATGTGGTGACTAGCACAAGAATGCAAAGTAGGTGTCCTGATGTTGTTGTTTTCAGCCCTGTTTAGCTGATATTTTGATGCCATGTTAACTTGATGCTACCAAGAGATCCATGCATATTTTGAGATACTTCAGTAAGGATGTTTTGTAAAGCATGTCTTGCTCTATCCATCAATGCCTTTGTTTGCAATTATGGAGTGCCAATCTTGAGTCAATCGAGCTCTACTTTTGCTATCAAATGTTTCCGGCAGATTGTTTACATGTTATTCAATTTTGCCTAGGTTGTTGTGGTTGATCCATGTATGCTATGTTATTGTTCTTGCCAATTTTTGGGGTTTTTAAACGGGGGAAAAACCCGGCCCGGCCCCTTTGGGGGCCCCCCGGGGCCCCCGGGGAAAAAATTTCCAAACCCTTTTTAAAAATTTTTTTAAAAATTTTTTCCCATTGGGTTTTTCTTTTAAATTTCCCTTTTTCCCCAAAAATTTTATTTTTAAATTTTTTTCCCCCAAATTTTTTTGGGGGGGTTTTTTTCCAAACCCCCCTTTTTTTAAATTTTTTGGCCTTTTGCCGAATTTTTTTTTTTGGTTCCTTCCCCTTTTTGTTTTTTCCTTTTTTTGGGGTTTTTCCCAATTTTTTTTTTGGGGAACCGGGGGAAAAGTAATTCCCATTTTTGGTTTTCCCTTTTTTAAATTTTAATTTTTTAAAACCCGGTTCCTTAAATTTTTTTTTCCGGGTTTTTTTTCCCGGGTTTTTTCCCCAAATTTTTTTTAAAGGAGTTCCTTTTTTTAAAAATTTCAACCTTTTTTTTTTTCCCAATTTTTTTTTTTTCCCTTTTTAAAATTTTTTTTGGTTTATTTTTTTTTTTTTTTTTCCCGGGCCTTTCCCTTTTTTTGGGTTTTAAAAAAGGTTTTTTATTAAAAACCCCTTTTTAAATTTTTTAAAATTTTTTAATTTTTAAAAATTTTCCCCTTTTTTTATTTTTTCCCTTTTTTTGGCCTTAAAATTTTTTTTCCAAATTTAATTTCAATTTTCCTTTGGGGAAAAAATTTCCTTTTGGTTTTCCTTTTAAACCTTTTTTTTTTTTTTTTTTTTTTGCCCTTTGTTTTCCCTTTTTTTTTTTTTTTAAAACCGGGGTTTTTAAATTTTCCCCCTTTTTTTGGGGTTTTTTTTTTTCCCTTTTTTGGTTTGGTTTTTTTTGGGGTTTTTAAATTTTTTAATTCTTTTGGGGAAATTTTTTCCCTTTCCTTTTTCCTTTTAAACCCCTTGGGCTTTATTTCTTTTAATCATTTGGTTCCTTTTTTTTTTTTAAATTTTTTTTTTTTTTTTTTTTTTTTTTTTTCCCCCTTTTTTTTGGGTTTTAAATTAATTTTCCTTGAATTTCTTTTAATCCCGGGTTTTCCCCCTTTTGATTAAAATTTTAAGGTTTTTTTTCCCCCCCCGGAAAAAGGTTAAAAATTTTTTTTTTCCCTTTAATTTAAAGGGTTTAAAAATTTTTTTTTTTTTTTCCAAAAAATTTTTTTCTTTGGTTTTTCTTGTTTTGGAAACCCTTTTTCTAGAATTTCGTGTAGATCATCGTGGTGCATCTTAACTTGCTGATTAACAACTTGAACTTAAGGTTTATTCAGATCTGGACCAATTTCGAAATTTGCATATGAGGACTTACCGGAATTGTTCTATGTTGTTTCCGGCCTCATTTAAACTTGTTTTGGTGTTTGCTCTTGTTTGCATCATCTCTTGCCATGAGTAGCTTCTTGTAGCTTTGTCATGCATCATGCTTGTTGTGCATCATGCCTTGTTCATGTGTGGCGTGTTTACCATGTTGTGTGCTTCTTCTTGTTAGTTCCTGTTTGCTATGATCGTGAGGATTCGCTCGTCACGCTTGGTTCGGCTTCATCTGCTCGCCTTCTTCATGGACTCGTTCTTCTTCCTTGCGGATTTCAGGCAAGATGACCGCTACCCTGGATCTCACTACTATCATTGCTATGCTAGTTGCTTCGTTCTATCGCTATGCTGCACTACCTATCACTTGTTGCTCAAGCCATCCCAAATTGCCATGTCAGCCTCTAACCTTTTTCCCCTTCCTAGCAAACCGTTGTTTGGCTATGTTACCACTTTGCTCAGCCCCTCTTATAGCTTTGTTAGTTGCAGGTGAAGATGAAGTTTGTTCCTTGTTGGAACATGGAGATGTTGTTCCTTGTTGGAACATGTTTACTTGTTGGGATATCACAATATATCTTATTTAATTAATGCATCTATATACTTGGTAAAGGGTGGAAGGCTCGGCCTTATGCCTGGTGTTTTGTTCCACTCTTGCCGCCTCTAGTTTCCGCTATATCGGTGTTATGTTCCCGGATTTTGCGTCCCTAACGCGGTCGGGTGATTTATGGGACCCCTTGATAGTTCGCTTTGAATAAGACTTTTCCAGAAGGCCCAACATTGGTTTTACATTTGCCTCACCTAGCCTTTTTTCCCTTGGGAGTCGCGATCCCGAGGGTCATCTTTATTTACCCCCCGCCGATTGCTTGTCTAAGCGTTGGTCCAAACTAGAGCACCGTATGGGACCATCCCTTGGTAACTTGGGTTACGCTGGTACTGTGACGCTTAGCTTATCCGGTCGTGACTCGAGACGAGATACGCTGCTACTATCGGGTGTCGCACGCCGGAGGTCTTGCTGGACTTGTTTTATTGCTGTCGAATGTCTTGTAGCCGGATTCCGAGACTGATCGGGCTTCCCGGGAGAAGGTCTATTCCTTCGTTGATCGCGAGAGCTTATCATGGGCTGTTGGGACACCCTGCAGGTATAAATTTTCGAGAGCCGTGGCGCGGTTATGTGGCGAGATGGGAATTTGTTAATATCCGTTGTAGTAAACTTGAAGCAAACTCTTCTAAAATACACCAACCGTGTGCGTAATCGTGAGTGTCTCTTTTCGGGATGATCGAGAGGAGAACACGGTTTCTTGGGTTATGTTTGACGAAGTAGGAGTTCAGGATCACTTCTTGATCATTACTAGTTGACGACTGCCTTTGTTTCTCTTCTCGCTCTCTTTTGCGTATGTTAGCCACCATATATGCTTAGTCGCTGCTGCAACCTCACCACTTTACCCCTTCCTTTCCCTTTAAGCTTTGCTAGTCTTGATACCCATGGTAATGGGATTGCTGAGTCCTCGTGGCTCACAGATTACTACACCACCAGTTTCACGTACAGGTTTGCGATGATCATGACGCGAGAGCGATGCTTGCCTGTCTTGAGTTCTTCTTCTGCTTCTTCTTCGATCAGGGGATAGGTTCCAGGTCGGCAGCCTGGGCTAGCAGGGTGGATGTCGTTTGAGTTTCTGTTTATGTTTCATCCGTAGTCGGATGTTGATCTTGTATATGATGTTGATGTATTCTTGTGGCATTAGTGCCTTATGTATGTATCCCTATGTATTATGTAATGTTGATGTAATGATATCCACCTTGCAAAAGCGTTTCAATATGCGGGTCTATCCTTGGTGGGACCGTCGAGTTCCTTTTGGATAGGGTCGCATATTGGGCGTGACAGCTTGTCTCCGGTCTCCATCGGGACGGTTATGTCCGGTATGGCATAGTAAGGTATAATGAGTGGTGATCCTGTTGGTTGAAATATTTTTGTTATGCATATAGTGCAGGGAATCTTAAACCTCCTGAGTCGACCGTAGATCGAGTCTTGTTCCAGTAACCCCCATACTTGTTTCGTACTACCACTCGTCCCTGCCGCAGGTAGGGTATGGTTCAGTAAATTGTAAACCCCTTCCTAGCACACACCGTACAGAGAGGCCATGGTGGAAGATACCGGCTGCATCCGGTAGGCATGCCACCTGGTCCGAGGGCATGGGTGTTTTCCGGTTGGGACCGAGAGGGGGGCACCTGAGGGAGTCCTGGATTAGGGGGTGTCCGGATAGCCGGAATACCATCATCAGCCGAACTGCCATCAGCCGGACTATCATCATCGACCGGACTCCAAGACTATGAAGATACAAGATTGAAGACTTTGCCTCGTGTCCGGATGGGACTTTCCTTGGCGTGGAAGGCAAGCTTGGCGATACGGATATGTAGATCTCCTACCATTGTAACCGACTCTATGTAACCCTAGCCCTCTCCGGTGTCTATATAAACCGGATGGCTCTAGTCCGTAGGACACAACAACAACCCTTACAATCATACCATAGGCTAGATTCTAGGGTTTAGCCTCCTTGATCTCGTGGTAGATCCACTCTTGTAAACATCCACAATATCAATATCAATCAAGCAGGACGTAGGGTTTTACCTCCATCAAGAGGACCCGAACCTGGGTAAAACATCGTGTCCTCGCCTCCGTTACCATCCGCCTAGACGCATGCTTCGGGACCCCTACCCGTGATCCGCCGGTTTTGACAATCGACATTGGTGCTTTCATTGAGAGTTCCTCCGTGTCGCCACCGATAGGCGTGATGGCCTCTTCAATCGATAACGACGCAGTCCTGGTGAGACTTTTCTCCCCTGACGGATATTCAGATTCGGCGGCTTCGCATCGCGGGCCAGCTCACTTGGCCATCCGGAGCAGATCGAAGCTACGCCCGCCGTCGTGTCAGGTTTGAAGCCTAAACTTCACGGACGATATCCGCGGGACTTGATCTTCGATGGATCTGAGCCACAGCCGAAAGCGTGCGCGCTGTCATGATGGGCATGACCTAACTCGCCGCGGACAGCACCTTGAGGCCGACACGAATCCGCTTCACCCATAGTCCGGAGCCGATCGCTCGGATCGAGGACGGATGGCTGGACACCGCCGAGCTGCAACTTCTACGGCGATGGAGCCGAACACTTACCTTGTCCCAAGATAAAGCCTATGACTCCGAGGTGCCGGACTCTCGCCGACTCAACCTCCCGCGCCCGCCACGAATCCGATTGGGCGCCGATCATGGAATTCACCGCTGCGGACATCTTTCAGCACTTCGCCCTTCGGCGATATCAGAATTCATGAAGCATCTCTCGCTATTCAGAGAGCCCCGGCCGAACCACGCCAGATGGTTGGGACGCGACGACGAAGAAATTCAGAGCCCACCCACCACCCACTTCGTAGCCACCGTCGATGATTTAACCGACATAATCGACTACGACTCCGAAAACATCGACGGTATGGACGACGATGCCGGAGACTATCAAGAACCAGTGCCTACAGGACACTGGAAGACCACCTCGTCATACGACATATACATGGTGGACACCCCAAAGGGAAGCGATAACGAGGAACAACGGGAAGCGGCAGAGGATAATCCCGCCGATAAACAACCAAAACGGCGACGTAGACGCCGCCCTAAGTCCCACCTCGATCAAAGCAGCCTTCTTAACGACCCAGCGATAGAGCAGGGCAAACCAGCGGACGACGAACAGGACGCGCCGGATAATCAACCCCTTCACGGAGCAATCAACAGTCCGGACACAACACCGGAGCATAAGAACATACACAAAAGACTCGTCGCCACTACAAGAAGTTTGAAGAAGGAGAAACGGAAGCTCAAAACAGCAGAAGACACGCTCAGAATGAAGTGGAGCAAAGTATTCAAGACTGCAGACAAATATGGCAATGGCCATCGAACAAAGAGCTACCCGAAGTGCAAGTTGCTGCCAGAATTTGACGAGGAAGCCATAGAGCCTTCACAGTCAAAAAAATAAAGAGGCCACCTGGCTGGATAGACGGCCAGATGACAGGCCAAAAGCGACAAGCGGGGCTGCGCACAAGCCGGGTTATAATCCTGGGAAAACGGACGGCCCAACTAGGTCCATCTACGGGCCAAAAAAGAGGGCCCCAGGAAGTAACACAACACAACAAGTGTTCGAAGACAGCGGCACACCCAAATACAGGGCGCCGACACCCGCTTATGTTTTACCGATGAGGTGCCGGATCATGAATTTCAGCAGGTTCAAACCCATGAACATAGAGGCATACGACGGCACAACAGACTTTGAGTCCGGATAGAAGATTACATACTACACATACACATGGCTAGAGGAGATGATCTCCACGCCATAAAATACCTACCCTCAAGCTCAAAGGGCCAGCTCGGCACTGCTCAAAAGCCTCCCTAAAACATCATTTGGAAGTTGGGAAGAGCTTGAGGACACATTTAGAGCAAATTTTCAAGGGACTTATGTCCGCCTCCGATGCGCATTTATCTGAGTCATATAACCCAACAGCCCGGAGAGTCGGTACAAGAATTTGGAACAGGTTCCTTACCAAAAGAACCAAATAGTCGATCGTCCAGACGCGAAGCCTTAGCAGCTTTTAAACACAACGTCCGAGACGAATGGCTCGCCAGACACCTCGCCAAGAGAAGCCAAGAACAATGGCCGCGCTAACAAGTTTCATGACGCGCTTTTGCTAGAGAAGACAGCTGGCTAGCAAGATGCAGCACCAATGACCCGAGTACATCCGAGATCGAGATTGAACGGAAAGTCACGACGCAGGAAAGATCGCGCCGAATAAAGAAAAAGCCCAAAGGGCACGGCAGTCAACGCCGGATTCAAAAGCTCGCGCCAAACAATAAAACACGGCCTCTAAGGACAACAGAGACGAGCTATCAAATTTAAACAAAATTTTAGATCGGATATGTCAAATCCACAAGATTCCCGGAAGGCCCGCAAACCATACCAACCGAAATTGTTGGGTTTTAAACAGTCCGCAGACTCAACGCCGGACACAAGGCCTCGATGCGCCAAGCGAGGACGATGACGAACCCCACCAGCAGAGCACCGAAGTCAAAAGACTTTCCCACAAGAAGTCAAAACAGTAAACTCGCTTCACGTGATAGTACGAAAACCAACACGGCACTCGCTAAGACAAGTGTCGACGGTCCACCCCAAAGGAACACCGAGATTGGATGTCAAACCAATCACCGCCGACCATCCGGATTAGTCCAAAAGTATCCGAACGCAGGATAGACTGCCCGATATTGATCCCATAATAGACGGACTGCAATTCACGCAGGTTTTGATGGACGGCGGTGACTTAAACCTGCTAGATCCGGACACAATCCGCAATTTTGATAGACCATACTGCAATTCGCATAGCCGCACTTCCTTCAAAGGAGTGGCGCCAGCCCTTACGCCAGTGCATAGTTTCATTATTACTAGAAGTTGTGTTCGGTAACTCGACAACTTCCGACGAGAAAAGCTAACCTTTCATGTCGCCCAATTTAAAAGTAGCTATCAAGCATCACTGGGACGGGAAGCTTTCGTCCGCTTCAATGCAATACCACATTACGCTTAAAATGCCCGGTCCACGTGGCATCATTTCATTAAAAGGTCGCCTGAGACCCCGGACACGGCTGGACGAGTCCAGAATAAATAAGCTAGGGGCTACCTAGCCGCACACCCCTTCACAAGGGTTTGCACATATAAGCCATAATGAGCTAGCATAGGCTCAGCTTTATTAATCTATATTTCAAATTTTCTATGCACTTTCTCGCACGATTCTTTTCCAACCAAGTTCCTCTCTTTTTACAGATGAACATCGTGCACACCCGTCCAGATACGGCACAACGGAGACACAGCGCAGACGCAAGAGGGACCCGCTGTAAGGACTCTTTTCAGACTAAGACCCTACGTAAACCTTTCTTACTGTCTCTTGTTGCTATAATCCCCTGGTTTATCATTATAACCAGAGTGGAGATTGGCGTTTTGGCATCGGCCGCGCCAGAAGAACCTGCCTGCACTCGACACAAGGGGCTTAGGGCTTTGTTTTGCCCGATATTATAAAGACCAACACCTTCGGAGTGTTCGCGCCTCGAGTTAGGCCTTATATGCATCAGCTCGAATCATGTCTTTGGTCAAATGTTGGGTTTGCCTGCCCTGTGTTTTGCTGCCTTACATTCCGATCATCGGCTAACGCGCCCTCGGAGAACTATCGCGACAGCTCCCAGCTTAATTTGGCGAAAGCACCTCAAGAGAGAAAGCCAAAACTGACTCGTCATGATACAGCGAGAGACTGGTCAACCACTCGATCGACCATGGGAATGTTTAGGATTCCTCCCTTGACGAAGGGCCATTTCCGCCAGTACATACGCTGCCCAAATTCGGAGAGCGTGGTGCCCTGTGGGCTATGTCGTAGCCCCACCCTCGAACTCCATGGCTAAGTGAAAGTGATAAAGCATTATAGTCCGGTTGCCTCGCTTGCTATGCTACCACCTCCTTTACAGGACCGAGACGTCGGATTAAGTGTGAAAACGCGCTATTTTTATGAACACCCCGCACCTTGTGCGTGGGGGCTAAGCCGACGATCGCCATCTTTCAGGTTATACACACGATACATGAACGGCCGCGATAGGAGATATTCTATTACTTGAACGCACAAGTATAAAAGGCGCTTACATCATAAATATCGCTTTACATCATATAAACGCTCATTCAACGTAACATTTTTGAGCACCGCGACTTATTACACGAGCACCACGCAGCACTTCGCCAAAATAGTGCTCGGCGGGTAACCGTTATCATCCAACCCGGGTCGCAACAGCGGTGGCATCCATCTCGCCCAATGTGTCTTCACACGGGCGAGCGCCATCCGCGCACCCTCTATGCAGGCCGACCGCTTATCGCTTTGATATGCGGCACCGCCCAAGAAATTGCTGCAATAAGCCAAAGTAACTCTTCGGTGGGGCCTATCCGCCGGATATGGGTCACTATATCCGCTATAGCAAGCCCGGACAACCTATTTAGCTCAGCCCACTCGCCAAACGGTCGGTCAGCGAAAGTGAACGCCAGGACTATGGAATTGAGACCAAAACAGCTCTTCCGCCTTGTGATCCTTTTGGCTTCGAATGCACAACGGCATCCGCCGCACTCGCCGCTAAGTCCATATAAGGGTCCTCTAGACCCCACAGTTGGCCCAAATGAGCATATTTTGATCCAGAACCTTCAAACAAGAGCGTAAAAGGCTTGCCAGCTACAATATCTCCAGCTTGGCGCAGCACTTCCTTTATAGCCCGCATTGCAGAGCGGGCATCCTTGGCTTCGGCGGTGGCCTTCCGCAGGTCCTCTTGCCCCGCTAGGCGCTCCTTCCCAAGAGCCTCATTGCGGTCGGTAGCATCTTTTAACTTCACGGCCATTTCGCTATCTCTTCCCTGCTCCGCAGCAGTGCGACCCTTTCGCCGCTTAACTCCTCGGCCGCCTCGAGGTCGCCAGACACTCTTCCGCCTGCTCCTTCGCTTGAGCAAGTTCGCCCAAGGCTCTCCACAAGAAGCGGCACTATCTCGCATTTCACGCAGATGATGTAAGGATCTGCTTCGCTCCCTTACCAAGTGACGCGCAGAAGAACACTTACCTTGTGACTCATCAAGTCGCATGTTGACCAGCGTGATGTCCGTGATCCGCAACATCGAGTTGCCGCTTAGTTCAGCAACTCCATCAGTCCAGCGGGCCCACTTGACGACCCGCCACCTGCATCGGCACGACGGAATTTAAACCTGCGATTTTGATCCTCGACATCGCTGTCGATTTCAACAACCTACCGAGTCTCGTGGGCTACTATCTATACAGGCGATTCTATATGCAAAACTGTTAAAAGGTGTGTCATTTTACGTACCTCAAACCCCGCCAAAGAACTCCCGACGGATCAGGTAACGCATTTTCCGGCGGATTTAAATCCTTTCAATCACCATGCTCATCAATGCGTGATGATCTTCCGAGATAGACGCCTTCTCAAGCAGATCCTTCACCAGACACCGCTTGGCGCCGAACTATCCGCTTTGCCAAACCCGGGGCTCCCACCGTGATTTACACTTCAGGCTCAGATCCGATGGCGCCTGGACGGAGGCGCTCGCTTTCTATCATCTCCGGCGAAGGTCCCTCAAGACGAGCTCATTTATGGAAGGACGGAGATCCGAACTACAAGGTAAAAACTTTAGTTATCCTCAAGCACAAATAGGGATGTCCTTATTATAAAACTCCTTTCTTTCTACTTACGGCTCGTTGAGGGCTGACTTTTAAGGGAGATTGTGCGGCGGGCCTCCCGGACGCAGGACCTCTCGCGAAGATTTCTTCCCTCGCTTAGGGGCTTTTGCCCCGGTCCTCGGAGGCAGTCCTCTTCTCCCTTGGAGGGAGGATTCTCGATCCCCTCTTTCAAGAGCCTCCTTAGGCGAGGCAGTAGCTTTCTGCTTTCCCTTCGCCTTCCTCTCAAGGCGCAACCTCAAGCATCCGGACCAGCACGGATCCGCGCGATCTCGTGGAGGGGGCCGGACACCATATCAATTTTGCTTCCGCTATCCACTCCTGTGTAGAAGGAAGTTGGTCATAAGGCGAATCATCGAAAGGCAAACAAACGGTATGTCCAAACTCGGAACTACTTACTTGAGTATCCGGGCGATTGCAGCTTAGGCCAGCATCCTCGGTCAATTCCGGACGCGCCTCTTGCGATCCAAAGAATAATTTGTACATCTCCAGGGGTGTCATACCCATGAAGTGTTGAAGAATTCGTGGGCCCTCCGGATTAAACTCCCATAGCCGGAGAGGGCGGCATTTGCAGGGCGGGAGACGCCTAATCAGCATAACCTGCATCACCACCACCATATCGACCTCCCTCGTTTGGAGATCTCGAATCCGCCCCTGCAGAGGGGCACGCCCTTTGATGCCCCCAGCTTGAGCCCTTGGTCGACCCACGACATCAACCGTCGTGGAGGTCCCGGCGGAATAAGGGCGGCGGCTTTTGTCTCGCCCTCGAACGGTAATATAGAACCACTCTTGCTGCCACGGGCCGAGCTCCTCTTGAAGGAGCCAGCAGGCCACGGGCATCGCCTCTTACTTATGGCCGCCCCGCCACACTCCGCTTGACGCCCCCCGATCATCTTCGGCGCCACATTGAAGGTCTTCAGCCACAGGCCGAAGTGAGGGGTGACGCGGAGGAAGGCTTCATAGACGACAATAAATGTGGAAATATGGAGGATGGACTCCGGAGCCAAATCGTGGAATTCCAACCCATAGTAAAACATGAGCCCTCTCACAAAAGGATCCATCGGGAAGCCTAAACCCCGACGGAGGTGGGATACGAAAACGACATACTCGCCGGGCTCAGGGGTGGGGATAGCCTGCCCTTCGGTAGGCAACCTGTGTGAAATCTCATAAGCCAGGTACTTGGCCTCCCGGAGCTTTAGCACGTCCTCCTCCGTGACGAAGGAGGGCATCCACCGGCCCGGAGGTCGGAACCGACATCGCTGAAAGTTCAAGCGCTCAACTGGAGCTCTAGGTGCTGGAACTTGGAGTGGGAGAGGATTCGTGGAGGATTGAAGAAAAGAAACGAGCCTTGGTCCCGTTATAAAGAGGGAGAATACCAAGAGCCGCCTCGGACCGCTTGGGACTCGCCGATAGAGGGGCGTGGCGAACGGGCGCGTTGGGTTACCCACGTCCGTATTAATGAGAACCCCGGATTAAGGGGAAACACGATCTCGCTTCGACAAGACGTGTTAAGGAAACCGCTTCGCTAAATGCAATCAAGTGGTAAAGTAAAAACAATTCAAGTAATGGCTTGGTAGTGGTGTGACGTCATGCCACAAAAAACGCCAAGAGATTGAACTTGTGTATATATTATTCTCTACGGTGGGATGTGGAATTTATTTTGCGAGCCGACACTATCCCGGTGTTCACAATCTTCTATCATTCGGAGGAGGAACCCGCTTTGCAATGCCAAGCAATATACGCTACCGGACTTATCGGCATTGAAGCCTGGTTCAGGGGCTACCGAGGAGTCCTCGATTAGGGGTGTCCGGATAGCCGGACTACCATAATCAGCCAACTACCATCACCGGACTATCATCATCGACCGGACTCCAAGACTTTGAAGATACAAGATTGAAGACTTTGCCCGTGTCCGGATGGGACTTTCCTTGGCGTGGAAGGCAAGCTTACGACACGGATATGTAGATCTCCTACCATTGTAACCGACTCTATGTAACCCTAGCCCTCTCCGTGTCTATATAAACCGGATGGCTCTAGTCCGAGGACACAACAACAACCCTTACAATCATACCATAGGCTAGATTCTAGGGTTTAGCCTCCTTGATCTCGTGGTAGATCCACTCTTGTAAACATCCACAATATCAATATCAATCAAGCAGACGAGGGTTTTACCTCCATCAAGAGGGCCGAACCTGGGTAAAACATCGTGTCCCTCGTCTCCTGTTACCATCCGCCTAGACGCACAGTTCGGGACCCCCTACCCGAGATCCGCCGGTTTTGACACCGACAGCACCCCTTAGAGCGCGCGATATATATTTGATCCCATGCTACGCGAGGTTGTAGCCAACCCACTTAGAGTTTTGCTTAACATGTGTCGTTGGTGATTCCAGACACCGGTAAGTTAAGCTGGTGTGTGCAAGTTAGGCGTGTTTTCAATTAAAAGACCATAAATCGAATTAGTCCCGATGGACTAAAGGAATCCGTTACTTGTGGGTAAAAAGTACACCCTCTGCAGAGGTCAAACCTTTTCGAATAGCCATGTCCATGGGTAAGGACTATAGTCTGGGATGGGTCAAGTTTCGGTCTTAGTGTCGGTCTTCGGAGGAGAAACTGTTAAACCGGAACCTGGATCATGACTTGTGACTTGTGAGGATTATGATTATTATTATTATGGACTAACCCCTTTATATTTGAATTATCGAGTATCCCTGGGATGGTTCTACCTCCTGAATATTCACTGCGATTATTTATAAGCCCTTTATGTGGTGTCGCTCAGACGCCCGACTATGGCATGCTTGTTATTTATTTACTTTATAAGCCCTTTTTGTGGTGTCGCTCAGACGCCCGACTGTGGCATGCTTGTTATTTATTTACTTTATAAGCCCTTTATGTGGTGTCGCTCAGATGCCCGACTGTGGCATGCTTGTTATTTATTTACTTTATAAGCCCTTTTGTGGTGTCGCCAGACGCCTCGATCGTGGCATGCTTATTATTTATTTACTTTATAAGCCCTTTATGTGGTGTCGCTCAGACGCCCGACTGTGGCATGCTTGTTATTTATTTACTTTATAAGCCCGCTCAGACGCCCGACTGTGGCATGCTTGTTATTTATTGGCTTTATAAGCCCTTTATGTGGTGTCGCTCAGACGCCCGACTGTGGCATGCTTGTTATTTATTTACTTTATAAGCCCTTTATGTGGTGTCGCTCAGACGCCCGACTGTGGCATGATTGTTATTTATTTGATTTATAAGCCATTTATTTGGTGTTGCTCCGACGCCCGACTGAGGCATGCTCATTATTCACTATCCTTTCGAGACGTCGCTTCAGACATCCAATCGGCGCATTTTACTACTGCTCTGTTATACATATTCATGTTGCATATAATACTGCTTGCATGCATCATGGATTTTATTTTATGACTGACAGTGCGATCATAGAATATTTCAGAGCATGATTAGCAATTGTTATATTATACCCGTGTTCATTATGTTTGCGAGTACATTCAAAGTACTCACTGGCTTGTCCCTGGCTATTGTCTTGGCCAGATTTCTTGCTTGGAGAGGAGCGTTGCGATGACAGTCCCGGAACCTAAGCAATGGTGATAGCAGCCTCGCGAAGATAGGAGTTAACCTGGTCAGCTGACCCTATGGGAAATGGAGTCCCATAGACGCTGAAGATCAAATCGCTTCCGCCACCAACCACTAGAAACCAATTGTTGTACTCATGGGCCAGAATGGTCTTGTACTACATATTATGTATTTTGCTTGAATTTCAGATCAACTTGGTGCCTCATCACCTAACAAGAATCCCGGGCTGGTGAGCACAAGGGCCATTTTCTGAATTTAATATCCCAAAATCCGTCCCGATAAACTTGGTATCGAGCCAGCTGACAATTGGCTAATCCTATCTTAGCTGTGTCGAAAAACCTAGGAAAACCAACCCACCGCACCCTAACCTAACCCCAGCCAAGCTTTCTCGCAAGATAGCCACACGTGACCCCGACACCTTTTGACAATCGGTGCCCAACCTATCAATCTAGCTCTGTCGATCACGCCGCTAGTGCCGACACCTATATTGTCCCATTCACAAGCGCATGGAGGAAGACTCCGCCCCTTTTTCTATAAAAGGGCACACTAGCCACAACCCATCACAAAGACAACCTCTACCCCAAACCGAGCCATAATGCCTGGCCCCATCGTGCACAATGAGACCACAACAACCAACATTGGAGGTTTTGTGACCATACTCGCAAACCTCACCCGTCGTGCCTATGCATTAGAAGAACCCCCAGAATATGTGGTGTACCAAGGATCCATGAGTGGTGAGAGCCGTCAATTCTGGGCCACTGGGCACATCTATGGTAGGGGTCTATCTCCAGAACACTCCTACAGGTTCACCGGAAAGACAACTTCCTTTGAGCCACAAGCCATCCAACTAGCCGCGCGAGAGGCTATAGTTCAACTCCGGCACTTGTCGCCCAGAGTTAACTGTCACTCGTTCTACTACTACCCCAGCCGTGAAGGGTATGGTAAACCACCCCAAGTTGCCAACGGAGATCACGAGACGGATCCTGCATTGTTGCATCTGGTGCGCTATGTAAGTGCACTAGAGGATATGTTCGATCAAATCACCCTTGATTTGATCGCCGCTCGTGGAGAGCTGATTCGCCGAGCCCCGACAAGAAGAGTAGATGAGCCCGACGCCGACAGCCCAGTCGTGATGTTCGGACAACCAATCGAGACCTTGAGGTCAGCCCGAGCCATCAACCAAGGTGCTTTGATGACCCCAGAAGTACTTCGTCGCCTTTTGGGAGCACACTCCAACGGGATTGTGGCCAACAATCCCCGCGATGGTCATCATCACTACCCCGACCCTGTAGTTCCTCAACCCCCTCCAGCTAACCCCGACGGTGAAACCCGCGGAGAAGCCTTGACGCCCACAAGGCACGCCCGCTTGGATATAAACGAGGTAGACTAAGTCACTTGAGTAGTGTCGAGTCTCAGTGTATCCACATCTTATAATCATGCGGCCTTGTAAATAAATGCAGCCTGTTGTTGTACCTCTGTTTCAAATAGTAACCTTAAATAATTATGTCAGCACGCAGTTGCATATTTTTATTCCGGGCACAGCTACCAAAACCAACCCCGACGACACCCACAGTAACACGTCACTTTTGTGAGATATGTGTATCTGTGGCTTTGACCCTAACCCCATGAGAGCAGAACCGACAGACTAGTGCCCCTCACCGCGGTATATAACCCAACCCGGATGCTATATAAAAGGCCACCTCGTGACCTTGCCGAGCACCCCCCACCTTGTGCACCATCCTCAACCATTTCTTGCCATGCCGAGCCCTAGTATTTATCTGAGAACCCCAGGTGCAACCCTGGGTAGCTTTGTCAAAATATTGTGGGACTTTACCTGCAGTACCATGGGTTCTACCCAACCACCCCAGTAAGAGCTACTCAAATCGAGAATCACCTCATCCACCTCGACGTATTGGGCAGTAGTACACATCCCTCCCGTAAACTCAAACCAAGACCCATCGGAAGTTTCCTTCGTGGGGAAATCCATGCCAGCTCCACAATGGCCATAGAAGCGGCTGCACACAAAGCGCTTGTCCGCTTCGATTCACGGTACCCTATGCCGTGAACGAGGGTATTATTACTTTCGAGCCATGCAGCACCCGGAGAAGTAACATCTTTCCCGTGGACTAATTGAGAGAGACCCAAGATCGCCAACCTGGTCTAGTACGTCATCGCCAAGAACGCCCGACCCAGCGAGTAATGGGTTATCTCCGAGTCTCATGGATTTAAATCTCAGACGCCATCGGCGGACCACCGAGGTCCACCAGAGAGACACATTCATCGGCTGGTCAATCCGCTTCCCCCGATAGAAGAGGAGTGTGTCCCAGTACCAGAGACGTTTTCTCGGGACCCCGTCCAGTTACCGTTTGCATTATAGACGTCACTGATGTGTTTATTATTGCAACATTTACTTATATGTTTTAACTTATGCGTGGTACCCCGAGTTTGTGCGGCGAGTAAATTATTTGGTTTCTATTAATATGAGTAGTTTTTGTTGAGGTTTAACTCTAAAATTTACTAATTTCTCTCGCGAAAAATCCTGGAGTGAGATTTCTTTTCCTTGAGTTGCTGCATCGTATATATTCTCACGACATGGAATTTTTATTCGCGCAGCACCACAACCGCTCGAACACATACACTGCTTGCAAGAAAAAACACGTAACCGTGGAGTATTGGTTTTTTCAAAACAACTTTTAGCAAATCTCGGGGACGAGATTTTTCTTAAGGGGGGTAGTGTTGTGACACCCCAAGAATTTAACCATGTTTTGTTTATTAAAATTTTGCGAGGAAACTTAAAAATTTTGTTTTCTGGATTTCCTGTTGATTTCAGAACCATTCTTTTCTCTATTATTATGGAATTTTTACCCCAAGTAAAAAAAACTTTTCAATCATTTGGACTCATTTACCCTCTCGAATAAAACAATTCTTTTATCACTGGGATTATTTATATAATTATTTATCCCTGAGCTTTATCTCTCTAGAATGGTTTTTCATAAGTTTAGGACCCCATTTGCACTCCAACCCTTTTATAAATTCATTCAAAAATTTCACCAAAATTTGGGGATGTTATGTAATGTTTTTAAATCACTTTTGTGCAAAAATATATTTCATTCACTGGATATTTTGAGTTCTACACCAAGTTTTCAAATCTGGTCCAGTGGGCAATTTTGCACTACAACCTAATTAAATATTTCTTTAAAACTCCCACCAAAATTAGGGGATGTCAGTAGGAGTATATTATTCATCTTTGTGCAAAAACCCAGTGATGTTCTTTGAAAAATTTGAGTGAATCATCCTCATTTTCATTTTGGTCCAATTTGATGATTTGTACTGCAACCATATTTTAACTTGCTCCTTTACCCATGATTATTTCTTCTGCTTATAGACCACCCTGCCAAACCCTTAAGTCCAGAAGAGTGGACCCATTGGAGGATTTTAAGTGCATGCAATTATGCCCTTTTCTTTCTGTCCAGAATCAGTTTTCTCACAAACTTGCACAATCAAGTTTCTAGATTTGGCCAACTAACCTTGCCATCCTCTACTTCACCTAAAGAGACACTGATCTGGAGATTTTGGCCTCTCCAAGAGTTTCCTAGATGCTCTTGGCATTTTGTCAAACACTTTGAGTGCAGGGACAGTTTTGGCATGATTTTAGTTTTGCACTGTGACCTTGCACCTCTGGACAAACTAGCATGTCCATTAAGCTCCTAGACGACCACAACACATGCCTGCTAATCCCCAGCCTCATCCTAATCCTCTAGCACACGCTGACATTTCGCCGAAGCCTCACAGCATGCTCGGGCGCGCCAGAGCGCTGCTTTGCAGTGCATGCGCACGGGTCGCTGCTCTGCTGCTGCCGCCTCCCGCGCCTGCCCCGGCCTCTCCTCTCCCAGCCAGCCCGACCCTCCCTCACCGCAGGGCCACCTGCCCCCATCGGCGCCTTACAGCCCGCCATCCGCCGATAGCTCCTGCCTGGACGGCGCCGCCGAAAGCATTAGCGCCGCCACCGCCCTCGAGCAGCTCAGCTCATTCGCAAGCTTGTCCGCAAGCACTCGCCACCGCCACGCCCCTCGCTGCTACAGAATGGCGGTCGCTGGCGATCTTATCCGCGGCCGCCGCGAACCGCCATTGCTCGCCTATAAATGGAGACCCCCGAGCCTCTCCGAACCCTCGTGCAGCCTCAAACCATCCTCTTAGAGCTCCCTAGCTCACAATCGACTGTGGAGGTCAGATTCTCATATCCGGTCGGCTCGCCGCCACGCCCGAGTCCATCGCGTCGCAATCAGAGCCTCCCTGCCCTCCCAACACCACCGCCGACCCCCTTCGCCTTATGGAGCCACTCACCTCTCGCCGATCGGGAAGCACCATAACCCAAACCCCAAACTTCCCGGTTGCCGTCTGGCCATGAGCTCGGGCCGGTGACTCCTCCATCCCCGCCACCCACTGACCACGGGAGGACCGCCTAGAGTGGCGGATCCGTCCCGCGTCCTCGAGCCTCGCGAGGAGCCACTGTCACAAGGTCGATCGCCGAGCCCCGCCTCGGCTAGGACAGAGGAGGAAGAGGGCGGGACTAGTCAAACCTGACCAAGGGGCTCACTGGAGCCACTGCTGGACTCCAGCCCCGCCGCCACGTGTTTTAAGTGGAGGCGTATCCCCAAAGTACGTCTTCGACGTGTACTCGTCTCGAAACGTTTTTCTTTTTTCAGTTTTATTTTTTAAAAAACAGAAAGTTGACGAAACTTTGACTGGCTATATCTTTTAAAATAAAACTCCAAATGAGTTGATTCTTTTTCCTACCTCCCTCAAATATTGTCTAGTTTATTTTAAGATTTATTGCAAAAAAATTCAGACAACTTTTTTGTACCATTTTGAAAATATATGTTAATGTGAATATTTTCAAAATAGGATTTTTGGAGGAGAAGAAAACTTTCAAAAGTTTTGGAGAGCACCTCACCTCTCCACACCTTGAAGGCAAGCATTCTGAACCTAGCATGATATTTTTATGTGTTGGGTTAATACGATTATAACACCACCTTAATACGGAGAACTCGTTATTTTATGTGGTGACACGATCATTTGCATGAATGCATATTGGAGACTTCCTTGCTGTTGGAAGTGGATATATGTGTGATGGTAATCGCCCTCGATCCCTTGCCTCGCATGCCGAAAGAAATCTGGGAAAGCCCCGCCTTGGGTAGGCGTGAGCTTGTCTCCGTCTTCGCCGGACGGTTGTGTCTGTATGGCATAGTAAGGTATAATGAGTGGTGATCCTGTTGGTTGAAATATTTTTGTTATGCATATAATGCAGGAATCTTAAACCTCCCGAGTCGACTGTGAGATCGAGTCTTGTTCCAAGAACCCCCATACTTGTTTCAGATTACCACTGCCCCTCGCCATGGTAGGGTACGGTTTAGTAAATTGTAAACCCTTCCTAGCACACACCGCATGTAGAGGCCATGGTGGAAGATACCGCTGATCCGTAGGTATGCCACCTGGTCCGGGGGCATGGGTGTTTTCCGGTTGGGACCGAGAGGGGGGCACCCCTTAGAGCGCGCGATATAAATTTGATCCCATGCTACGCGAGGTTGTAGCCTCCCCACTTAGAGTTTTGCCTAACAGTGTCGTGGGTGATTCCGCATAATCGTAAGTTGTCGGTGTGTGTTAGGCGTGTTTTCAATTAAAAGACCATAAATGGAATTAGTCCCATGGACTAAAGGAATCTGCATTTGTGGGTAAAAGTACACCCTCCGCAGAGGTCAAACCTTTTCGAATAGCCGTGTCCATGGGTAAGGACTACAATCTGGGATGGGTCAAGTGTCGGTCTTAGTGTCGGTCTTCGGAGGAGAAACTGTTAAACCGGAACCTGGATCATGACTTGTGACTTGTGAGGATTAGGATTATTATTATTATGGACTAACCCCTTTATATTATTTGAATTATCGAGTATCCCTGGGATGGTTCTACCTCCTGATATTCACCGCGATTATTTATAAGCCCTTTATGTGGTGTCGCCGACGCCTCGATCGTGGCATGCTTGTTATTTATTTACTTTATAAGCCCTTTTGTGGTGTCGCCGACGCCTCGATCGTGGCATGCTTGTTATTTATTTACTTTATAAGCCCTTTATGTGGTGTCGCCGACGCCTCGATCGTGGCATGCTTGTTATTTATTTACTTTATAAGCCCTTTTGTGGTGTCGCCACACTCCCGATCGTGACATGCTTGTTATTTATTTACTTTATAAGCCCTTTATGTGGTGTCGCCGACGCCCGATCGTGGCATGCTTGTTATTTATTTACTTTATAAGCCCTTTATGTGGTGTCGCCGACGCCTCGACTCGTGGCATGCTTGTTATTTATTTGCTTTATAAGCCCTTTATGTGGTGTCGCCTCGACGCCTCGATCGAGGCATGCTCGTTATTCACTATCCTTTCGAGATGTCGCCTGCACATCCAATCGGGCGATTTTATTACTGCTCATATACATATTCATGTTGCATATAATAACCTGCTTGCATGCATCATGGATTTTATTTTCTCGATCGATAAGATGATCATAGAATATTTCAGAGCATGATTAGCAATTGTTATATTATACCAGTGTTCATTATGTTTGCGAGTACATTCAAAGTACTCACTGGCTTGTCCCTGGCTATTGTCTTGGCCAGATTTCTTGCTTGGAGAGGAGCATTGCGATGACAGTCCCGGAACCTAAGCAATGGTGATAGCAGCCTCGCGAAGATAGGAGTTAACCTGGTCAGCTGTCCCTGTGGGAAATGGAGTCCCATAGACGCTGAAGATCCACAAACCGCTTCCGCCACCAACCACTATAAACCAATTGTTGTACTCATGGGCCAGAATGGGCTTGTAGTACATATTATGTATTTTTCTTGGAATTTCTGTATCAAGTTGGTGCCTCATCAGCTAACAGTAATCCTGGGGCTAGTGAGCACAAGGGCCATTTTCTGGAATTTAATATCCCAAAAATCCGATCTTGACATCCTCGGGGCACAATCAATTAAAGAGGATATCACAAGCTTGAGCGTTGTATTGCAACATCTTCAACTCATCTGCACTAGCTTCACGGTTCGATTCTCTCCCATCAAAGAATTCACCTTGCAAGCCAATACACACAATAGCCCAAACGGCGGGGTTATGTCCAAGAATATGCATTTTCATCTTATGCTTCCAGCTAGCAAAATTAGTGCCATCAAAGTAAGGACCTCTACGGTGATAAGTTCCCTCGCTAGACGCCATACTCTCCTAGGTTGTGAAACCAAGGCTATGACCACCAAAAGCTATGGAAATCAAAGCAAATGGAGACCAAAGCTCTGATACCACTTGTAGGACCTTGAACTATCTCTAGAGGGGGTGTGATTAGACTACTTGACCAATAAAAACTTAACCTTTTCCCAATTTTAGACTTCGACGGATTTTAGCTATTTTTGAATAAGTCAAGCAATCTTCACACAATTCAAGCAAGCATGCAAAGAGTATATAGGCAGTGGAAAATAAAGCATGCAACTTGCAAGAATGTAAAGGGAAGGGTTTGGAGGATTCAAACGCAATTGGAGACACGGATGTTTTTGTCGTGGTTCCGATAGGTGGTGCTATCGTACATCCACGTTGATGGAGACTTCAACCCACGTAGGGTAACGGTTGCACGAGTCCACGGAGGGCTCCACCCACGAAGGGTCCACGAAGAAGCAACCTTGTTTATCCCACCATGGCCGTCGCCCACGAAGGACTTGCCTCACTAGCGGTAGATCTTCACGAAGTAGGCGATCTCCTTGCCCTTACAAACTCCTAGGTTCAACTCCACAATCTTGTCGGAGGCTCCCAAGTGACACCTAGGCAATCTAGGAGACACCACTCTCCAAGAAGTAACAATTGGTGTGTTGATGATGAACTCCTTGCTCTTGTGCTTCAAATGATAGTCTCCCCAACACTCAACTCTCTCTCACATGATTTGATTTGGTGGAAAGAAGATTTGAGTGGAAAGCAACTTGGGGAAGGCTAGAGATCAAGATTCATATGGTCGGATTGGAATATCTTGGCCTCAACACATGAGTAGGTGGTTCTCTCAGATCTGTAAGTTGGAAGTGTAGGTTTGTTCTCGATGGCTCTCTCCACTAATGAAGAGGAGGTGGAGGGTATATATAGCTCCACACAAAATCTAACTTATATAATTTACTAAACTCGTGGGACCAAATTATCAAACTTGGTCGGACCGATTTAGTAACCTAGTGACCGTTAGGATTTTCGTGGATCGACATGCATCTCGGTAGGACCGATTTGGTTAGGGTTAGGCATAACGTAATCTCGGTGAGACCGATTACACAAACTCATTGAGACCGAATTTGGTAATTAGCTAACCAAAGAGTTGGTCAGGTAAACTCGGTGGGACCGCTTTGCTCTTTCGGTGAGACCGAAAAGTTACAAAAGGGAAACAGAGAGTTTACATTGTAATCTCGGTGGAACTGATTCGCTTCTTTCGTGAGACCGAAAAGTTATGAAGGGGAAAGAGAGATTATAATCCTATCTCGTGAGACCGAGATCCCTATCGGTGAAACCGATTTGCCTAGGGTTTGTGGCAGTGGCTATGACATCTGAACTCGGTGGCGCCGGATAGAAAGAATCGGTAGGGTCGAGTTTGACTTTGGGTTTAGGTCATATGTGGATGTGAGAAGTAGTGGAGGGTTTTGGAGCATATCACTACGCACATGGAGCAAAAGGCTCATTAAGCAACACCTCATCCCTTCTTGATAGTATTGGCTTTTCCTATAGACTCAATGTGATCTTGGATCACTAAAATGTAAAATGAAGAGTCTTGAGCTTTTGAGCTTGAGCCAATCCTTTGTCCTTAATATTCTGAGGGATCCACTTTCATCATCCATGCCATGCCATTCATTGAGCTTTCCTGAAATATTTGTCTTAGAATAGCATTAGCTCAATGAGCTATATGTTGTTATGAATTACCAAAACCACCTAGGGATAGTTGCACTTACACATACGTTGTTCCCTTTGTCATCGGTATGTTACTTCCCCGAGATTCGATCGTCGGTATCTCAATACCTAGTTCAATCTCGTTAACAGCAAGTCTCTTTACTCATTTTGTAATGCATCATCTCGCAACTAACTCATTAGTCACAATGCTTGCAAGGCTTATAGTGATGTGCATTACCGAGAGGGCCCAGATATACCTCTCCGATACACATAGTGACAAATCCTAATCTCGATCTATGCCAACTCAACAAACACCATCGGAGACACCTGTAGAGCATCTTTATAATCACCCAATTACGCTAGACGCTTTTATAGCACACAAGGTGTTCATCCGTATTCGGAGTTGCATAATCTCATAGTCTGAGGAACATGAATAAAGCAGCAACAATGAAACTATAACGATCATATGCTAAGCTAACGAATGGGTCTTGTCCATCACATCATTCTCCTAATGATGTGACCCCGTTCATCAAATGACAACACATGTCTATGGTTAGGAAACATAACCATCTTTGATAAACGAACTAGTCAAGTAGGAGCATACTAGGGACACTTTGTTTTTTCTATGTATTCATAGATGTACTAAGTTTCCGGTTAATACAATTCTAGCATGAATAATAAACATTTATCATGAAATAAGGAAATAAATAATAACATTATTATTATCTATAGGGCGTATTTCCTTCAGTCTCCCACTTGCACTAGAGTCAATAATCTAGTTCACATCGCCATGTGATTTAACACCAATAGTTCACATCACCATGTGATTAACACCCATAGTTCACATCGCCATGTGACCAACACTCAAAGGGTTTACCAGAGTCAGTAATCTTAGTTCACATCGCCATGTGATTAACAGCCAAAGAGTACTAAGGTGTGATCATGTTTTGCTTGTGAGAGAAGTTTAGTCAACGGGTCTGCCAAATTTAGATCCGTATGTATTTTGCAAATTTCTATGTCTACAATGCTCTGCATGGAGCTACTCTAGCTAATTGCTCCCACTTTCAATATGTATCTGGATTGTGACTTAGAGTCATCCAGATCGGTGTCAAAGCTTGCATCAACGTAACTCTTTACAACGAACTCTTTATCACCTCCATAGCCGAGAAACATGTCCTTATACCACTAAGGATAATTTTGACCGCTGTCCAAAGGATCTACCATAGATCCAAAATTGTACTCCCTTGCCAAACTCGTGGCAGGGTATACAATAGGTCCTGTACACAAGATGACATACTTTATAGAACCTATGGTTGAGGCATAGAGAATGACTTTCATTCTCTCTCTATCTTCTCGTCGTGGTCGGGCTTTGAGTCTTACTCAACTTCACACCTTGCAACATGCATAAGAACTCTTTCTTTGACTGCTCCATTTTGAACTACTTCAAAACTTGTCAAGGTATGTACTCATTGAAAAAAAAACTTATCAAGCGTCTTGATCTATCTCTACAGATCTTGATGCTCAATATGTAAGCAGCTTCACCGAGGTCTTTCTTTGAAAAACTCCTTTCAAACACTCCTTTATGCTTTCTAGAAAATTCTACATCATTTCCGATCGACAATATGTCATTCACATATACTTATCAGAAAGGATGTAGTGCTCCCACTCACTTTCTTGTAAATACAGGCTTCACCGCAAGTCTGTATAAAACTATATGCTTTCATCAACTTATCAAAGCGTGTATTCCAACTCCGAGATGCTTGCACCGGTCCATAGATGGATCGCTGGAGCTTGCATATTTTTTTAGCACCTTTAGGATTGACAAAACCTTCTGGCCGCATCATATACAACTCTTCTTTAATAAATCCATTAAGGAATGCAGTTTTGTTTATCCATTTGCCAGATTTCATAAAATGCGGCAATTGCTAACATGATTCGAACAGACTTAAGCATCACGACGAGTGAGAAAAACTCATTGTAGTCAACACCTTGAACTTGTCGAAAACCTTTCGCGACAAGTCAAGCTTTGTAGATAGTAACACTACCATCAGCGTCCGTCTTCCTCTTGAAGATCCATTTATTCTCAATGGCTTGCCGATCATCGGGCAATTTGACCAAAGTCTGTCAGATTTCGGGTTACGGCAGACCCTCTAGGTTCAAACTCTGGGGTGCACGCGGAGATCTCACCCCCTACCAACCTGCACCTCGTCGCCTCGCAAGGATCTAAAACTACCCAAAGAGCAACACAATGGACACAAGGTTTATACTGTTTCGGGCCACCATTGTGGTGTAATACCCTACTCTAGTGTGTGGTGTGGTGGATTGCCCTGTGGGCTGATGATGAATAATACAAGGAAGAACAGCCTCATGAGGGTCTGTTCTGGCCGGTGTGACGAATCGCTAGGGGAGTTCGGCCGCCTCTCTCGCTTCTCTCTCGATTCCGGATCCCCGACCTCGTGGGTGGCTAGTCCTATTTATAGGCAAAGGCCCTCGGCCTCTTCCCAAATATTGAGCGGAAGGGCGCCAACAATTGGCCATTTTGAAGGGGAACATCTAGTACACTTATCCTCGACTAAAGTTGGTCCTCGCCGCCAAAGGCTCTGCGATGACGCCGGCTTGGGCCCCACGATGACCTCCTTCCCGCCGTTGTGTTGGTCTTGGTCTTGTTGCACCAAATGGTTGCCTTTGCTTGATGCTCGCGCCGCGCTTGCCTCCTTTGTACCAAAGAGGAAATGAGGACATCTGGCTGGCTGGCGCCTCCCCGGGCGCCTTTGGTCGCCATGGCTTATGCCATGGGCACCTCGTGAGGTACCCCGCCTTGATCTCTCCGCCTCATGAGCCAGCCTGACGAGGCTGCCTCGAGGAAGCTTCCGTCCGTCTCGCCTCATGAGGCTTGGCCTCGCGAGGGTCTTGAGCTTGTGCCGATGAAGATGGGCCGTGCGGGCCACCCCTTGAGGCACGCCTGCAGGCCGCAGTGCAAGTCTGGTACCCCTGCTCCTGCACACCGACAGAGCCCCCGCCCAAGGTGCGCCTGGACTTGGCTTAGCAGAGAAGCTGGCAAGTGTGAAGCGCCAGAGGCTCTAACTCGCCTACGGCTCCTTGAGGCCAGACGGCGGTTGATTGACGGGCGCCCCTGTTCCCCACGCCCTTATTTTGCGCCCACTAGGCGGACCTGGGTTGCACACAGCCATCCCTCTTCTCGCCGAGCGCCTCCTGCTCTTCCTCCTCTCGAGCTCCAGCCTCCGCCTAATCCAATTCAATCCTCCCTTCCTGCCGCCATGGTCCGACGAAGAAGGGAAAGGGAAAGCTCTCGGCTCTCCGTTCCGCCGCCCGGCCCCCGACGGCTCCTCGCCGCCGATCGGTCGATCATACTCAACCAAGAAGGCTTGGACAAGGTCAGTTCTGCCTCGCCACTATCTTCAACGAAAAGGGAGGACGAGGTCTGGCCCGCCTCACTTCTCCATTGATGTAATAGTCACCGAGGTCCCAGATTTCGCCGACGCCTGCGGGCGGACTGGTTCTTTTTCCAATTTCTTCAACGCTGTGCTTTCCCATTACCAGATCCATATGATGCAATGGGGTCCCAATCCACATTTTCTTGCCGCTGCTTTTGTCTCATGAGGCGATGATGGGCATCCTCCTTTAGTTGCCTTGCTGCGCCACTTCTTCTCTTTGCGCTCACACCCCACCCAATGCTCGGGTGTGTGAGTTTATTGCCGCACTGTAAACAGCGGCTTCAGGATTGATTTTAGCCTTCCTCCGCCTCAGGCCGGGTTCCGTGAGCGTGGCTGTATGTGGATGTCGGGTGCCCAGCCTCCTACTTTCAAGGCAACGCACCCGCTATCCCCAATTCGGCTGGGGCCAGAGACGCCACGAGCCCCGCCTGCCTCGTCTGCATCGCTCACAGATTTCAGTGCGCCGCGTGATGGCGCCCAAGGTGGTGAATGAGTTCTCCTATGCCGCATTGCCCTCTCCAGCGCCATTCCCGCTGGATGTGGGCCTTCAAGGGCGTGGAGGACTGCATGAGGCTCTGTGAGGAGGACCAGACGCCAAGTGCCGATGAGGGTTCTCATGATCCCGACCGGGGACCTTCCCGGCAGATCCGCAAGGGGTGCTCATTGCACTTTGCTCGAATAGGGGTGACTTCGTGAAACAGATGCCCAGCCGACGAATGGGGCTGCGCCTGCAGCCTCATCGCACTCGTGAGAACCCAGGGCTGTGGTGACGCCTTCCAGCTGCCCACGGCGGTACTTCCTCGAGTGGTGGAGCAGGAGGCAGGGCCACCGAGGCTGAGGGGCCTCCGCCGATGACAACGCCAGCGGCACTCCCGAGGCGGAAGCTCCCGAGGCCCGTGACCGCTGGGGAAGGCGCGGAGCCGCGGGTCTGCTGCTCCTGTGGCCGAGGCCCCGAGGCCCCGGCTACTTTTCTGGTGAGGCGATCGGGCGGCGCAGTGTCGACGACGCCTCGACACCGGGTCACCTTGGTGCTTCTTCCTCACAGCTGACCTCGCGCCGAGCTCCCGGGCCGCCTGTGGGGACTTCGAGGCTCTCGAAGGGAAAGGAGGCCTGGGTGATGATTACCTTTGCCGCCGCTGAATCGCAGGAAGTATTTCGCCATTGATGAGTGCCTTCCTTCCTAGTTCCTTATTTTCCTGCTGCTTCGCTGATCCTTGCTCCGCAGGCCCTTCCCGCCGAGCTCACGGAGATGGCCGAGGAGCCATCCCCTGTGCCTCGCCTTCCACTGGCCCCCAAGCACTCCGAGCTCAAGAACTGCCTCGTGGTGAGGTCGGCCGAGAGGTGAGCCATCCCAGACGATCATGGTTCTCAAGACCTCGCAACCTCCTTCATGAGCCTTCCCGGAGTATAGCCAGCCTGCCTTGGGCTCTTTGACTGGTCGTGGACGGCGATTGTCTGAGGTCGGCCCTTCGTTCTTCATTTGGGGACGAGCTGGCTCTAGGCCGGGCTTTTAGCGAGGCGTGCCCGCCATCGTGAGGGCGCCAGCCCCAGCCCCCGCCCAGAGGGGAGTGTTGATTCATGCCCTCACAAGACATCCGGGGCGGAGCACGACGCTGAAGACGTGTTTCAGCATGCCCAGCAGCGCTGCGTCTTCGCCAAGGGTTTATCCAGAGGGCGGCCGACACAAAGGAGGCGGCTTGGTGTAGAGCTCACGACGGCGCCACGCTTTGAAAGTTAGGGCCTGCGCCGCTCAAGAGAGGCGCAGCTGAAGGTGGCTATTGTTTTTGCGGCTACCAGCGTGACTCGACAATGAGAAAGCCGAGGTGTCGCCGGGCGGTTTACACGGAGGCCTGCCCCGGCTGTTGAGGAGGCCCGGAGGCTGACCGGCGTGTGAGGCGGCGGAGGAGCGGGCGCGAAGCCCGTGCCCAGAGCACTCCTCGAGCAGCAGGTGGAGCTGCATGAGACGGCCCTTGCATCGATGAAGGGGCTTCTGGCCGACCAAAGTGGAGCTCCAGAGACGCGAGGAGGCACCGACGCCGAAGCGCCGAAGAGCCTCGCGATCTTGAGCAGCCGGAGACGAGGGAGCGCTTGGTGATGCAAAGGAGGACGGCGTCGCCGCGCTGGAGGCCCGAGTCCTCGAAGAGGTTGACTGCCGGTGGCGGCGGCCCGCTTGAACCTCGAGCGAAGTTCGACGAGAGGTCAGGGTTGATCAGGCCAAGCGAAGGCAGGACCGCCGCCCGAGGGCCAAGCCGATGAAGTGACACGGCGGCTGACGCTTCCGGCCGCTTTTGGCGTGGGCGCAGAGGAGCTGATTTCTCCCGCCGAGGTGCTTTTCTCCGCTGCCAGTGGACGCGCCAAGGCTGCTGCGCGCGCGAACGAGGACGAGATACGCCAGCGAAGATCCTGGAGCACGGCATGGCTCTATGCTCCGCACGCCTAGGAAAGAGCTAACACGGCCTTGGGCAACATCTCGCGAGGCGGCTGTCGGTGTCAAACCGCGGATCTCGGTAGGGGGTCCCGAACTGTGCGCCTAGGCGGATGGTAACAGGAGACAAGGGACACGATGTTTTACCCAGGTTCGGCCCTCTTGATGGAGGTAAAACCCACGCCCCGCTTGATTGATATTGATATTGTGGATGTTTACAAGAGTGGATCTACCACGAGATCAAGGAGGCTAAACCCTAGAAGCTAGCCTATGGTATGATTGTAAGGGTTGTTGTTGTGTCCCACGGACTAGAGCCATCCGTTTATATAGACACCGGAGAGGGCTAGGGTTACATAGAGTCGGTTACAATGGTAGGAGATCTACATATCCAGACGCCAAGCTTGCCTTCCACGCCAAGGAAAGTCCCATCCGACACGGGCGAAGTCTTCAATCTTGTATCTTCATAGTCTTGGAGTCCGTCGATGATGATAGTCCGCCGATGATAGTCCGCCGATGATGGTAGTCCGCCATCCGACACCCCTAATCCGGACTCCTCAAGAGTCCCCTAACCAGGCTTCAATGACGATAAGTCCAGCATGCGTAGTCTTCGGCGCTGCAAGGCGGGTTCTCCTTCAAGTTCTACGACCGCCAACAGTGTCCAGCTTCCTCATCAATGTTGCGCTGCCTTGGCTTCCACGCCCAATAATGGCCTTCTTCCACGCTGTCACGAACGTGAAAAGCCAGGTGTCTTTTATGTTTTACCCCTAGTTGTGCGAATAATCTGCCTATAAGGGAGGCAAGAATCCAGATCCAAATCACCATCTTCCTCCCGCAAATACTCATCGGAGCGCTTTTGACCAAGAATCCATTCCATCATGGACCGCCAACGCTGCTCTTCTCTCGCCCCCAGCCCTTTGCCAGAGATTGAGGAGATGCTCTGCTCCGCACAACGAGCTGGTGAAGCTCCAAGTGGGGGATATCTCCTCCGCCTTCATGGTTCCGGTTCGAGCCGGGCTGGCCACCTACAAAGGTGGGAAGCAAGCGGAGGTTACCCCAAATCCCAACAAAGGGAGCGGTATGCTTCGGCCCCTATCCGATAAGGGGCTCGGATTTCTGACATCCATTCCTCCGCTGGCCCTCGGAGTTCTACGGACTCCAGCTTCATCACCTCACGCCCGCCTCAATCCTGCATATTGCGGGTTACGAGCTCTTTGCGAGCTATTCCTGGGCCGAGCCCCACTTCACGCTGTGGAAGAGGTTGTTCTGCCTTGTACCCCGCCTCACGAGGGGTCCATATATCAAGTGGGCGGCGCCAAATATGGCGATTGCCGGACCGGATATCCATCCGAACCCCTAAGAAGGCGCCCGAAGACTGGCCTTCGGAATGGTTTTATATAGAAGACGCTCCGCTGCCGGACCCTGTTCGGATCGGCCTCCCGGAGTTCAGCAATGCTCCTCTGAAGAAACGCCTTAGTTGGCGCCCGCGAGCCCCCATCCGAGGAAGACAAGAGCGCCCATTATTTGATGGGCCAATAAGGTTATCGCCCATGCCGGGTTGACCATGATTGGAGTCATGGCAACATGCATTATGCGGGGGGTGCAGCCACTACAATACAGGGGCCACCCCATGTGGGATTTCAACGGGGAGGACGATGCCACCCGTCATGGCCGCAAGAAGGGCCGGATTCGCCAAGATCCGTGACGATCCTGTCCGCCTGTATAAGGGGAGAAGGAGGATTTCTTCGACGAACCCGCTAAATGGGTTCTCCATGAATAATCCCCGCCTTGGGTAAGCTTAACACTCTACGGTCCGACCTGCGCCTTTCAAACTTAAGTTTCTTATATTGTGTTCTTCTTTCGACGCAGAACTGCGCCGACCGTGGAGGGCATGCTAAGTCCGCTCCGCAGCCCGAGGATCCAGAGAGATCCCGGATCCGCCTCCAAGAGGATCCGACATAAAGGTGGAGCTAATCGACGGGTGTTCCACCAGCTCAGCATGGACAATGCTTTAGTCGCCATCACGGCCGACTATCCCGGACTATATCCGCTTCCTGTGTGATTGCGGTCAAGCCCCGACACCGCTATTCCTTCCTTGCTTATTTCTCGACCACCGATATGATGGCGCCAGGCAGGAGGCGCCTTAGGGCGAGAAGCCGAGCTCATGTGGCTGACCAACAAGGGCCAGTCCGACCAAGAGGCGGAAGAGGAGCGCGCGCGACTGAAACGCCGCCGCAAAGGTGTAGCTCACAATTCATTATTTAGAGCAACGCTCCTAGGAAGCGCTTGAGTGCTCATGACTTTTATAGGAAAAAGCGCCCGCCGGATCATGGGCGTGGAGGTTGCCAATCCAACCTCTACCAGCCAGGCTCCCGCACCTGGTCAGGAGGGGGAGGCGAGCGCAAGGCGCGAGCCGGACGTTCCTCCGACGGAGGATGCCGACAGATTGTCCGCCACCAAGTCTGAGGTGGAGAGTGCCCTGAATCACAGGCGCCGCCGGACAGTATTTCGTGACGCGTGCTTCTCCCCCGAGGCGTTGAATGCCTTTAACACGGGGGACGCGCACCTTCGTGCTGCTCAAGATGGTTTTACCAGAGCCACGGAGCAGTATGTAAAAGACATACGGTAAGAGAATTTAATAGTTATATATGCCAAGAGCCCCGAGACTTAAAGTAGTTATATTAACTGATTTAAGGATCATATGAAACGAGGATCTTACCGAGAAGAATACCCAACTGTCTCAGAGCTGCAAGAGTGCAAGGCCCAACTTGAGGCCGCACTTCTCCGGGCGCAGGAGGAAACGCAGGACCTCTCCGGTAACGCATTATTTTAGAAAGATAAGTAGCGCTTGGCCTTTGCGCAAGTCTGAAAAAAAATGACGCTAGAGGTGCTGCCGGACAAGATCCGGACAGGCAAGAACTTCGCGCCAACTAAAGGTCGGCGAGAGGGTGCTGCATAAGGTGCAGCATGAAAGGAACAAGCTCCAGGATGCCCATGCCCAGCTTGGAGAAGAGCTGAAAGGCGCTCGGGCCGAGCTGTCGGGCCCGCTAAGGAGAATCAGCGGCTTCCGCATGCATATATAGTAAGTGCTTGAGCGAACTCCTTTGAAAAGAAGAGTTCGGCGAGGAAGTCAATTTGATGTAATATGTCCGCAGGTATGCTCACAGTGTCGCCTCATGGAGGAGATGCCCGATCAACGGGTGATCAACTTCCAAATTGTTGCAACCGATCGAACGAGTTCGGCAGGCAATGAGCGGCGCTATCCAGCGCTATGGCCAGCCTTCTCCTTACCCGAGGGTCTTGGGAGCTTATGGAGAAGCTGCAGGAGTGCGGCAGCGCCCATTTATGGAAGATTTCGCCTGCCGCCAAGGTGCTGTGGAGGCCCGGGCCATGGTAAAGACGCTGTACAAGAAGGCGGATCCCAACCACATGGTCAAGTCGGACCTGTGGGGCCCGGCGGGAAGGAGATCCCTGTGAGTTTAGTATACGGCCAAGTGGAGTTGGCCGCTAAATTTTCCCAACAGGACTGTAAATTAGACAACCTGTTAGACGGGATTGAGGAAGAATACAATCACTCGATTTGACAATGTATTATAAAATGACATACAAAATGCCTTCTAGCCGGATTGTAGATCGCTTGTCTTTGCCGACCTTTTCGCTTCGACCTCGGACCCTAGAGTCCGGAGTGTGTCCGAATACCTTCTCGTTATGAAACAACCGGGTATGCATGGAGACCAAAGCGAGGGTCATCAGTGCTTTATCGCATAAGTGCCCAACTAGTTATGTTATATTACATGGGTAGTAAGAAACATCTTCCAGGAGAATAGTTCCGCTAAGGGTTCCTTTCTTCTGGGGTGGTATGCCCTAAAGTGCATGTCCGATCATAAAAAAGCAGTAAAACATCCGGGGCAGATAAATAAGTGGATAAAAATCATCTTTAAGTCACCGAATCAATATTCCCTTAAGAACGCTTAGCTTTCGCTTCACCCACCGAGGTACACATCCGCTGACCCGGCAGAATAATCGCAGAGGTGCTCCTTTACCTCCTAGCCGAACAATCGGGAACGAGGGGTAAGCACAGAGCCAGCAACCCAGCTTGGCCAAAACTTAAGTCATATCGATGCATATAATGGTGAATAAAAGGTACATGTGGAGGCTTGACATGTGTGCTGGGCATGAAGCCCAGATAATTAAGCTTCGTAAAGAAGCCCCTGTATAATGAGTGCGGATAGCACATCAATTGCGCGCGAACGCTATGCAAGTAGGCCCTTTAAGGCTTGGATGAATAGGGTTGAGAAGAAAAGATAAACAAAAGGCAGCTGAAAAAAAAATTTTGACGGGGAAAGGGACGAACTCTTAGTCCGCGCTAGGCATAGAATCGCTGGAGGCGGGCTGCGCTCCATGGGTTCGCCTCGAGTCGGTTATCCGATGCATTTCAGAGACGGTACGCCCGCCGTCAGACTTGATCGATGATGAAGGGGCCTTCCCATTTGGGCTTGAGCTTGTCCTTTTTCTTGTCCGCAGCGAGAACCAGTTCGCCAACGCTAAAGTCTTGGCCCGCATTTCTCGCTTTGATATCTTCGAGCCTGCTGCTGATAGAATGCGGAACGAGCCTTGGCGACGCCGCGCTTTTCCTCCAATGCGTCCAAGCTGTCCCGCCGATCCAACTCGCTTCTTTCTTCGTACATGCGCACTCGAGGTGAGTCATGAATGATGTCGCAGGGCAAAACTGCTTCGCGCCAGATACCATAAAAATGGTGTGAATCCGTAGTACGGTTAGGCGTTGTCCGCAGCCCCGTAGTACGGAGTCGAGCTCCTCTACCCAAAGGCGTGTCGATTTCGTAAGGGACCGCACTAGTCCGGGTTTGATGCCGCCATTATTAGACCATTTGCTCGCTCCACTTGACCGCTGGTTTGAGGATGATAGACCAAGCGTAATCGAGCTTGATGCCCATATTTTTGCACCATGATTTAACCTCATCGGCGGTGAAGTTCGTGCCGCTATCGGTGATGATGCTGTGGGGACACCATAACGTGTACTACCCCGGATATAAAGTCTATCACTGGTCCGGACTCGCCGCTTTAACTGGCTTGGCCTCTATCCATTTGGTGAATTTATCCACCATGACCAATAGGTACCTTTGCTTGTGGGTTCCCTTTATGGTCCAACCATGTCAAGCCCCTGCATCGCGAACGCCGGTAATGGGTATAGTTTTGAGGGCGGTGGGTGGCATATGGCTCGATTAGCAAAGAGCTGACAACCGACGATCTTTGACTAAGTCCCGAGATCCGCTCGGGCCGCCGCCAAGAAAATCCTGTACGGAATGCCTTTCCTACAAGGGCCCGAGCTGCGGCGCAGTGTCCGCCTAGTCCGCATGAATTTCAGCCAGAGGTTTCGCCTTCCTCTTCGGAGATACACCTTTGAAGGACTCCGTTGTGCTTTTCTTATAAAGTTCTCCTCATAGACCTTGTAGGCTTTAGATCACGGACAATGCAGCGGGCCTCATTTTGGTCTTCGGAAGCTCCTGCCAAGCAAGTAGGCGAGGAATGGTTCTGTCCACGGGCAATTACTGCCATTATGTCGTGGGCGGAAGGTGTTATGTCATCGGCTGAATCGCCGTTGGTGCGGCTTGTTCCGTTTGTTAGTTCCGACTCTCTTCCCATAGTACGGATGGCTTGAAGAGCCGCTCCAGAAGATGTTAGAGGACAGCGCCGCTGCTTTTGCGCCAATGCGCGCAAGACGCCGGCTGCTTGGTTATTATCCCGGCCACGGATGGAATTCAAGTCCTTCAACCGGCTGACATTTTAGGACAGCGCTGCGATATGCTGCCATTTTCGGATCTTTGGCGCCAAAGTCTCCGCTTATTTGGGATATTGCGAGGTTTGAATCCTCAGCACCTCTAGGCGTTGAATGCCCATGGAGATTGCCATCCGGAGACCATGTAAAAGGGCCTCAGATTCGCCGCGTTGTTGGAGTCCGTACATTATCTCAAGTACGATTGATCGTGTCTCGGTCGGGACGCCAATACGACGCCAGCCCCCAATCCGCTAACATTTTAGAGCCGCCAAGTGCATAATCCAATTGAGTATGCGCCGATTCTTTAGGGAGTTCGCTTCGTCCATTCAGCGACAAAGTCAGCCAAAACTTGTGACTTTATAGCTCACGAGGTTTGTAAGATATATCAAATGGTAAGAGCTCAATGGCCCATTTTGCAATCCTGCCCGCCGCGGCCGCGGTTGTTTATAATGTCGCTAAGGGTACTTCAGAGGCCATCGTTATCGAACACTCTTGAAAGTAGTGTCGAGCTTCCGGATGCCATGAACACCGCGCGATGCTATCTTCTCGATAGTGCGGTAACGGACTTGCAGGGGTTAACACAAAGGATACGTAGTATACTGGTTTTTGAAGAGGGAATTTATGCCCTTCTTTCTCTCGTTCGACGACGAGTACCGCGCTTACAACTTGATGCGTTGCTGCGATGTATAACAACATTGGTTCGCCCAGGTTGGGCGCAGCCAGGACCGGATTTGTTGCCAATATGGCCTTTATTTCTTCGAGTCCGGCAGTGGCAGCATCCGTCCACTGGTGTTCGTGCGCCTAAGGAGGCGATAGAGGGTAATGCCTTTTCTCCTAGACGGGAGATAAAGCGGCTTAGAGCCGCCACGCATCCAGTCAATTTTTGTATTTGCTTGAGGTCTTTTGGGATATCTAGCTGTGACAGAGCTCGGATCTTGGCTGGGTTTGCTTCAATTCCTCTACCGGATACGATGAAGCCCAGCAGCTTTCCAGCTGGTACGCCGAAAACGCATTTTTCCGGATTCAGCTTGATGTCATATGCTCTGAGGTTGTCGAATGTGAGCCTCAAGTCGTCTACTAGAGTTTCGACGCGTTTAGTTTTGACGACTACGCCGCTCACGTATGCCTCTACTGTTTTGCCGATCCGTAGCCGACATGTCCGAATCATGCGCTGATATGTTGCGCCGCGCTTAAGTCCGGCGGGCATCGTGTTGAAGCAGAATGGTCCATATGGAGTAATGAATGCCGCTATGCTTGATCCGCTTCGCCATCTTGATTTGATGATAGCCGAGTATGCGCCCAGTGAAGCACAATGAATCGTGTTTCGCAGGGCATCGACGATTTGGTCGATGCGGGAGGGGAAGGGATCCTTTGGGCAGGCTTTATTTAGGTCTTTGAAATCGACACATAGGCGCCAGGATTTGTCCTTCTTGGTACCATTACCAGGTTTGCTAGCCAATCCGGATGCTTGATGTCTCGATGAATCCGCCCAATAGTTTGGCTAGCTCTTCTCCCATTGCCTGTCTTTTGGGTTCGAAAATCGTCAAGAGCCTGTTTGACTGGCTTGAACTTTTAGGATGTTTAGGCTGTGTTCTCGCCAATCTGCGGGATTCCGGCATATCCGAGGGGTGCCGTGCAAAATGTCCCAATTTTCCCGGCGAATTTCGCAGCGCGCGCTACATCAGGGTTCAATTGTGCCCCGATGGAGGCCGCTTTGTCGGGTCCGCTGGTGGACCTGGAATTTTACTATTTCATCTGCTGGTTTAAAGGAGGTGGACTTGGATCTCTTATCGAGTATCACATCGCCCCTATTCACCGTAGAGCGCAGCGCTGGTGAGTTCCTCCGCCGCTAGGGCTTTGATAGTGCCTCTAAGGCTAATGCGGCTGTCTTGTTTTCGCGCGGAGTGCTATGTCCGGATCACTAACGAGAGTGATTATTCCGCCGCCCTGCATTTTGAGCTTCATGTACCCGTAATGGGGTACGGCTTGAAAATTGTGAATGCCTCTCGCCCTAATATAGCGTGATATCCGCTGTTGAACGGGGCCACTTGGAACGTGACTTCTTCGGATCTGTAATTGTCCGCGAGCCAATACCACATCGAGTGTGATTTTTCCTCAGCAGCGCCCCCGCTAGGGATTATTCCTCTAAAGGTTGTGCTGCTTCGCCAATACGGTTCCAGTCTATTTCCATTTTTGAAGGGTTTCTCAGATGAGGTTTAATCTGCTGCCGCCATCCATGAGGACTTTTGTAAGTCGAAAGCCGCTCACTATTGGACTAAGTACCAAAGGCGGCCGGAGCTCGGGCTGTTCGAATTTAGGTTCGCTGCTGGCGTTGAAGGTGATGGCTGTGTCGCCCATGGATTGGTTGTTGCTACTTGGTAGACTTCGCGAGGCTGCGGATTGTTCGCTTCCGATATTATTTGATGCGAAAGTCTCAAGACTGTTGATACTGCATCGATGTTGTTGGAGTGGTTTTCCGGGCTAGAAGCTCCTTCCACTTTTGGCCACCTGCCGTAATATCCAACATGCTCAAGGCTATGTGTTGGGACGGCGCTTCAGATCGTGGAATTTTACAGGTCCGCTAAGCCATCCCTCTAGTACGGTTCCGCGTCCTTTATGGGGTTTTTGCTTTTGGTTTTGTATCTGTGCCTGAGTGTAATGCACCCTTTTGTTGCGGACTAGGGTTGTATTCGGGTCCGGATTGTCCCAAAACTTATTTTCGGTTGTCCGAAACTTCCATCGCACAAGATTTTCAGATTATGGACGCCAGGTCGGTGAAGCGTAATTTCACGACGGCCGACGGCGCTCAAGATTCCTCGTCTGCAATTATTGCAAAAATTGAGATTGTGCTTTCCTCTCGGCAGTCCTTTATCCTGTCCATAACCAGGAGGAATCGCCCAAGAGTGATGTATTGCCTCAGCGGCTCTTGCCGGATTAGAGATAGATCGATATGTCCGGGCGGTGGGTGGAATTAAGTCCGAACCCTACCCATCTCAAGGCTCAAGGCCGAGAAGTTTCCAAATTTGAAGCTTGGATTGCTGGACGTTGTCCAACGAGTCTTGTCCGATGCCCGACTTTAAGTTCAGTGCTTGATCAAAGTCCGCCCCTCCGCTGGAATCCGCATGGGGGTTCGGGAGCCCGACATGACTAGTTTTCAATATAGGAGAAGGCCGCCAGATTGTTCCTCTACCACTTCAACGTGGTGGGTGACCTGGGGAGAGTTAATCTCTCTCAGATCGGTTTTAAGCCCAATCTGATTGTAGTCTGTAGCGACTCCCAGGGCGGCGATGCGATCCAAGAGCTCGTTTACGGACGAGAGCTCTATTGGATCCAGCCGCTCGGCGAATTCCGAGCTGACGCGAAGATTGCTTTTGACGACTTGAGAGGTCATTGTCGAAGCGGTGGCCGGACAGGCGGTCATAAGAAAACCACCTAGCCGGATAGTTTGGCCGGCGGCCAAGGCTCCTTTGAAAATACCGCCCTTGAAGACGGAGGAGGCATCCTTCCTATCGGTGACGGCACGAGGAACTCTCAATGAAAGCACCAATGTCGGTGTCAAACCGCGGATCTCGGTAGGGGGTCCCGAACTGTGCGCCTAGGCGGATGGTAACAGGAGACAAGGGACACGATGTTTTACCTGTGTTCGGGCCCTCTTGATGGAGGTAAAACCCACGCCCTGCTTGATTGATATTGATATTGTGGATGTTTACAAGAGTGGATCTACCACGAGATCAAGGAGGCTAAACCCTAGAAGCTAGCCTATGGTATGATTGTAAGGGTTGTTGTTTTGTCCCCACGGACTAGAGCCATCCGGTTTATATAGACACCGGAGAGGGCTAGGGTTACATAGAGTCGGTTACAATGGTAGGAGATCTACATATCCAGACGCCAAGCTTGCCTTCCACGCCAAGGAAAGTCCCATCCGGACACGGGCGAAGTCTTCAATCTTGTATCTTCATAGTCTTGGAGTCCGTCGATGATGATAGTCCGCCGATGATAGTCCGCCGATGATGGTAGTCCGCCATCCGACACCCCCTAATCCGGGACTCCTCAATGACCTGTACCTCCCGCGATCCATGGTTAGCGATGCCTGCTCCCGAGGAATTAGCGGCACCCGATAATCGCTAGCTTCCAAAGACGGTCGCCGGGCCTTCCTGGCTCCTAAAAGAGCTCAGATTCTCGCTGCCTTCCCCCAGCTTGGGCCGAGGAGTGAGCCATGTTCGCCCCTCCCAAGTGCTCTTGATCCATCATGTGGCACGACTTTCCGAGGCCGCCATCCCAAATGTTTCACCGTAGTGCCCCTGTGCCACGCAGCTCCTGCTTGAGGCGCCCACTGGGTGGTAGCGCGGCGCCCACTGGGCCGTGGGCTGTGGCGAGTCCTCCTTCGCTGGCCGGGCGGAGGCAGCGCCGCTAGCCCGTGTTGACGGCCTGCTTGGCGTTGGAGGGCCTTGAGTCTCGCTGAGCTGCGCGGCATGCGGGGCCTGCGGCCGCCTCGACCTGAGGTGGCAGTTGGGTGCAGGGTGAGCCTCGACGCAGCGGGTTCCAGAGCTCGCCACCCGCCTCCAAGAAGACGCCGCGTGCCGAGCTTCACATTGCGTGAGTTTCGGCCACCGTGAGCGACCCTTGAGTTCGCCGCCTCACGGGCGCCGGGCAGCGGGCGTGGTTCGGGAGGCCTCGCCGCCACCGTGCTCGCGCCAGAGCGTGAGAGCTGACGTGTTGAGATCACACCACGCTTCGCGGACTGCTCTGCCTGGGCATGGGTCGCCTAGCGGCTGCGGGCGGGCCAGCCGCCTAGTGGATCGTGGTTGCCCACTGGGTCACCGGACATGATGATGACGATGCGACGGGCGCCAAGCAGCAGAAGCTTCCGCCACTTCACTCAAGCGCCAAATGTCGGATTTCGGTTCCTGCACTCTAGGTTCGAACTCTTGGGTGCACGCGAGATCTCACCCCTACTAACCTGCACCTCGTCTAAAACTACCCAAAGAGCAACACAATGGACATGAAGTTTTATATCGTTCGGGCCACCATTGTGGTGTAATACGATGTGGTGTGGTGGATTTCTCGGGGCTGATGATGAACAATACAAGGAAGAATAGCCTCATGAGGGTCTGTTTTGGCCGGTGCGAGCTAGGGGAGTTCGTCGCCTCTCTCGCTTCTCTCGATTCCGACCCCCTACCCCCTGCAAGTCCTATTTATAGGCAAAGGCCCCGGCCTCTTCCCAAATATTGAGTAGGAAGGGCGCCAACAATTGGCCATTTTGAAGGGGGACATCTAGTACACTTATCCCGACTAAAGTTGGTCCTCACCGCCAAAGGCTCGGCATGACGCCGCTTGGGCCCCACGATGACCTCCTTCCTGCCGCTGTGTTGGTCTTGGTCTTGTTGCAGGTTGCTTTGCTTGATGCTCTCACCTCGCGCTTGCCTCCTTTGCACCAAAGAGGAAATGAGACATCACGCTGGCTGGCGCCCTCCCTCGCGCCTCTTTGGTCGCTCATGGTTAGCGCCATGGGCACCTCACCCCGCCTGATCACTCCGATGATAACGAGGCCGATGTCCGCCCACGAGGCTTGGCCTCGCGAGGGTCTTGAGCAGCCGATGAAGATGGGTCGGCTGGCCACCCTTGAGCCACGCCGCAGCCGCAGACAGCAAGTCTATTCCCGTAACGCCGACAAAGTCCATACTTCGCTTCATACATGGATCCCATCTCAGATTTCATGCCTCGCCATTTCATGATCTGGCTCATCATCGCTTCCTCATAGTTCAAGGTCCATCATGGTCAAGCAACATGACCTCCGTAACAGGATTACTGCAACTGTGCGGATCTTACCCTGGTTGACCTATGAGGTTCGGTAGTAACTTGATCTGAGTTACATGATCATCATCATTAGCTTCCTACTAATTGGTGTAGGAGTCACAGAACAGATTTTGTGATGAACTACTTTCCAATAAGGGAGCAGGTACAGTTACCTCATCAAGTTCTACTTTCCTCCCACTCACTTCTTTCGAGAGAAACTCCTTCTCTAGAAAGGATCCATCCTTAGCAACGAATATCTTGCCTTCCGATCTATGAAAGAAGGTGTACCCAATAGTTTCCTTTTGGTATCTTATGAAGATGCATTTCTCCGATTTGGGTTCGAGCTTATCAGGTTGAAACTTTTTCACATAAGCATCACAACCGCAAACTTTAAGAAACGACAGCTTAGGTTTCTTGCCAAACCATAGTTCATACGGTGTCATCTCAACGGATTTAGATGGTGCCCTATTTAACGTGAATGTAGCTGTCTCTAATGCATAACCCCATAAACGATAGTGGTAAATCGGTAAGAGACATCATAGATTGCACTATATCCAATAAAGTACGGTTATGACATTCAGACACACCATTATGCTGTGGTGTTCCAGGTGGCATGAGTTGCGAAACTATTCCGCATTGTTTCAAATGAAGACAAAACTCGTAACTCAAATATTTGCCTCTGCGATCAGATCGTAGAAACTTTATTTTCTTGTTACAATGATTCTCTACTTCACTCTGAAATTCTTTGAACTATTCAAATGTTTCAGAGTTGTGTTTCATCAAGTAGATATACCCATATCTGCTCAAATCATCTGTGAAGGTTAGAAAATAATGATACCCGCCGCGAGCCTCAACACTCATCGGACTGCATACATCAATATGTATTATTTCCAACAAGTAGTATGTTGCTCGCTCCATTGTTCCGGAGAACAGAGACTTAGTCATCTTGCCCATGAGGCATGGTTCGCAAGCATCAACTGATTCATAATCAAGTGATTCCAAAAGCCCATCAGCATGGATTCTCTTCATGCGCTTTACACCAATATGACCTAAACGGCAGTGCCACAAAAAATTTGCACTATCATTATTAACTTTGCATCTTTTGGCTTCAATATTATGAATATGTGTATCAGTATGATCGAGATTCAATAAACCATTTATATTGAGTGTATGACCATAGAAGGTTTTATTCATGTAAATAGAACAACAATTATTCTTTGACTTAAATGAATAACCGTATTGCAATAAACATGATCCAATCATATTCATGCTCAACGCAAACACTGAGGATAATCCTCGGATCACGGACCAAGTCCGCATCATTGCTACTATCATCTTTCAACATAGTTTTTCTCTAGGAACATATCAAAAATAAACGGGAGCTACATCATGAGCTATTGATCTACAACATAGTTATGCAAATACTATCAGGACTAAGTTCATGATAAATTAAAGTTCAATTAATCATATTACTTAAGAACTCCCACTTAGATAGACATCCCTCTAGTCATCTAAATGATCACGTGATCCATATCAACTAAACCATGTCTGATCATCATGTGAGATGGAGTAGATTTCAATGGTGAACATCACTATGTTGATCATATCTACTATATGATTCACGCTCGACCTTTTGGTCTCAGTGTTACGAGGCCATATTTCCATATGCTAGGCTGCCAAGTTTAACCCGAGTATTCTCATGGTGCAAAACTGGCTTGCACCCGTTGTATGTGAACGTAGAGCTTATCACACCCGATCATCATGTGGTGTCTTAGCACGAAGAACTTTCGCAATGGTGCATACTCAGGGAGGACACTTATACCTTGAAATTTTAGTAAGGGATTATCTTATAAAGCTACCTCCGAACTAAGCAAAATAAGATGTATAAAAGATAAACATCACATGTAATCAAAATATGTGACATGATATGGCCATCATCATCTTGTGCCTTTGATCTCCATCTCCAAAGTACCATCATGATCTCTATCGTCACCGGCATGACACCATGATCTCCATCATCTTGATCTCTATCAACGCTTCGTCACATGGTCGCCTCGCCAACTATTGCTTTTGGTAACTATTGCTATCGACAGCGATAAAGTAAAGCAATTATATGGCGCTTGCATCTTATGCAATAAAGAGACAACCATAAGGCTCCTCGCCATTGTCGATAACTTCAACAAAACATTATCATCCCATACAACAATTTATATGTCATCATGTCTTGACCATATCACATCACAACATGACCTGCAAAACAAGTTAGACGCCTCTGGATATTGATCAGGCCAAAACTCATTTGTGCTCTGATCTATCTTTCGCATAGTTGTCTCTACTACCGCATGAGACTCTGGCTCGATGATCCATCCTGCTTGCGAGTACATGGTCGTTCAGTAAATAGTTGAATTAACTATTCTAGATCCCACAGCAAGACATCCTCAGCATTAGGTGATTGCCATATGCAACTGAGGAGCCATAGTCCACATACTCGTGAGATAACGTAACGAGGAATGTTATGATCTACAACACGGACTTGATGGTATGTCTTGACATATTCAGATCAGCCATACCTAGCTACACCAGAACAAGTACTGGCACCTCCGATGTAACGGCATCAGTCCCTCGTCTACTGGTGCACCGCTCTCAACTTCATCGAAACTCACTTGTTTTAGTCAAGATGTGTCGTTATGAGAGCTTCCACAAGCAGGTACAGTGATAGCACAGTGACTCAATAACTGTTACATGATCACTTCACCTGCCGAAGACCACGGTGATTATGGTGACGGAGACACCAAGCACGTGTCCAAGCATTGATCTCTATCAACGTTTTCGTCACATGGTCGCTCTCGCCAACTATTGCTTTTGTAACTATTGCTATCGCGACAGCGATAAAGTAAAGCAATTATATGGCGCTTGCATCTTATGCAATAAAGAGACAACCATAAGGCTCCTGCCAGTTGTCGATAACTTCAACAAAACATTATCATCCCATACAACAATTTATATGTCATCATGTCTTGACCATATCACATCACAACATGACCTGCAAAAACAAGTTAGACGCCCTCTACTTTGTTGTTGCAAGTTTTACGTGGCTGCTACGGGCTTAGCAAGAACCGTTCTTACCTATGCATCAAAACCACAACGATTTTTTGTCAAGTATGTGTTGTTTTAACCTTCAACAAGGACTGGCGGTATACACTCGATTCAACTAAAGTTGGAGAAACCGACACCCGCCAGCCACCCAGTGCTAGCACGCCGGTAGAACCAGTCTCGCGTAAGCGTGACGCTGTAATGTCGGTCCGGGCCGCTTCATCCAACAATACCGTTGAATCAAAGTATGACATGCTGGTAAGCAGTATGACTATTATCGCCCAAAACTCATTTGTGTTCTACTCGTGCATATAACATCTACTAATAGACCTGGCTCGGATGCCACTGTTGGGGAACGCAGTAATTTGAAAAAAATTCCTACGCACACGCAAGACATGGTGATGCATAGCAACGAGAGGGGAGAGTGTAGTCCACATACCCTCGTAGAACGTAAGAGGAAGTGTTATGAAAACACGGTTGATGTAGTCGTACATCTTCACGATCGACCGATCCTAGCACCGAAAGTACGGCACCTCCGTGATCAGCACACGTTCGGCTCGGTGACGTCCCACGAACTCACGGTCCAGCAGGGTGTCGAGGGAGAGCTTCATCAGACGACGGTGTGATGACGGTGATGATGAAGCTACCGATGCAGGGCTTCGCCTAAGCGCTGCAACGATATGACCGAGGTGGATTATGGTGGAGGGGGGCACCACACACGGCTAAGAGATCAACGATCAACTTGTGTGTCTATGGGGTGCCCCCTGGCCATGTATATAAGGATGGAGGGAGGAGGAGGCCGGCCCTCATAGGGCACGACCAAAGTGTGGAGTCCTACTAGGACTCCCTAGTCCTAGTAGGATTCCACCTCCCACATGGAATAGGAAAAAGGGAAGGGAGAAGGAGAAGGAAGGAAGGGGGCGCCCCCTTTCCCTAGTCCAATTCAGACCAGTCCATGGGGAAGGGGCGTGGCCACCCTTGAGGCCATTCTCTCCTTTCCCGTATGGCCCATTAAGGCCCAATATGAATTCCCCTAACTCTCCGGTACTCCAAAAAATACCCGAATCACTCGGAACCTTCCCGATGTCCGAATATACCCTTCCAATATATCGATCTTTACGTCTCGACCATTTCGATACTCCTCGCCATGTCCCCGATCTCATCCGGGACTCCGAAAAAAATTCGGTCATCAAATCACATAACTCATAATAAAAAATCATCACAGAACGTTAAGCGTGCGGACCCTACGGGTTCGAGAACTATGTAGACATGACCGAGACTCATCTCCAGTCAATAACCAGCAGCGGAACCTGGATGCTCATATTGGTTCCTACATATTCTACAAAGATCTTTGTTGGTCAAACCGCATAACAACATACGTTTTTCCCTTTGTCATCGGTATGTTACTTGCCCGAGATTCGATCGTCGGTATCTCAATACCTAGTTCAATCTCGTTACTGGCAAGTCTCTTTACTCGCTCCGTAATGCATCATCCCAAGCAACTAACTCATTAGTCACAATGCTTGCAAGGCTTATAGTTATGAGCATTACCGAGAGGGACCAGATATACCTACCGACACATAGAGTGACAAATCCTAATCTCGATCTATGCTAACTCAACAAATACCATCGAAGACACCAGAGAGCATCTTTATAATCACCCAGCTTACGTAGGACGCTTGATAGCACACAAGGTGTTCATCCGTATTCGGAGTTGCATAATCTCATAGTCCGAGGAACATGTATAAGTCATGAAGAAAGCAGTAGCAATGAAAACAGAACTATCATAACGCTTAAGCTAACGAATGGTCTTGTCCATCACATCATTCTCCTAATGATGTGATCCCGCTCATCAAATGACAACACATGTCTATGGTTAGGAAACATAACCATCTTTGATAAACGAACTAGTCAAGTAGAGGCATACCAGGGACACTTTGTTTTGTCTATGTATTCACACATGTACTAAGTTTTCGGTTAATACAATTCTAGCATGAATAACAAAAATTTATCATGAAATAAGGAAATAATAGCTTTATTATTGCCTCTAGGGCATATTTCCTTCACACATAACCAGTACAAGTAGGTATGTGAAAATAAGCCAGCCAGTGGTGATGACATGACCTACCGATGGCGACGTGCGGGGCGGCCGAGTGGTGATGAGGTGACCAACCGAGTGGCGACGCGCGGGGCGGCCGAGTGGTGATGAGGTGACCAACCGATGGCGGCACGCGGGGCGGCAGAGTGGTGATGAGGTGACCAACCGATCGCGATGCGCGGGGTGGCCGAGTGGTGATGAGGTGACCAACCGATGGCGGCGCGCGGGGTGGCCGAGTGGTGATGAGGTGACCAACCGATCGCGATGCGCGGGGCGGTGGAGTGGTGATGAGGTGACCAACCGATGGCGGCACGTTGGGCGGCCGAGTGGTGATAAGGTGACCAACCGATGGCGGCGTGCAGGGCAGCCGAGTGGTGATGAGGTGACCAACCGATGGCAGCGCGCGGGGCGGCCGAGTGGTGATGAGGTGACCAACCGATGGCGGCGCGCAGGGCGGCCGAGTGGTGACGAGGTGACCAACCGATGGCGACCCGCGGGGCGGCCGAGTGGTGATGAGGTTACCAAAAGATGGCGATGCGCTGGGCGGCCGAGTGGTGATGAGGTGACCAACCGATGGCGACACGCGGGGCGGCCAAGTGGTGATGAGGTGACCAACCGATGGCGACGTGCGGGGCGGCCGAGTGGTGATGAGGTGCCCAACCGATGGCGACGCGCGGGGCGGCCGAGTGAAGTAGACGCGTCCCGCGGAGTGGCGAGGCGCACGAGGCGTCGGAGTGAAGTAGACGTGTCCCGCCGAGTGGCGAGGCGCGGGGCGTCGGAGTGAAGTAGACGCATCCCGCAGAGTGGCGAGGCGCGCTGGGCGTCAGAGTGAAGTAGACGCGTCCCGTAGAGTGGTGACACACGGTGTGTCTGAGTGAATTAGACGCGTCCCACGGAGTGACGATGTGCGGGGCGTCCGAGTGAAGTAGACGCGTCCCGCGGAGTAACGATGCGCGTGGCGTCCGATTGAAGTAGAAGCATCCCGCGGAGTGACGATGCGCGGGACGTCCGAGTGAAGTAGACACGTCCCGCGGAGTAACGATGCGCGGGGCGTCCGAGTGAAGTAGAAGCGTCACGCGGACTGATGATGCGCGGGGCGTCCGAGTGAAGTAGACGTGTCCCACAGAGTGACGATGCACGGGGCGTCGGACTGAAGTAGACGCGTCTCGCAGAGTGACGACGCGCGCGGGGCGTCGGAGTGAAGTAGATGCGTCCCACGGAGTGACGATGCGTCGGGCATCGGTGTGACGATGCGCCGTGCGTCCGAGTGAAGTAGACACATCCAGTGGAGTAACGATGCGCGGGGCGTCCAAGTGAAGTAGAAGCGTCCCGCAGAGTGATGATGCGCGGGGCGTCCGAGTGAAGTAGACGTGTCTCACGGAGTGAGATGCGCGGGGCGTCCGAGTGAAGTAGACGCGTCTCACGGAGTGAGATGCGCGGGGCGTCGGAGTGAAGTAGACGGGTCCCGCGGAGTGGTGACGCGCGGGGTGTTCGAGTGAAGTAGACGTGTCCCGTGGAGTGCCGATGCGCGGGGCGTCTGAGTGAAGTAGACGTGTCCCGCGAAGTGACGATGCGCGGGGCGTCCGAGTGAAGTAGGAGCGTCCTACGGAGTGACGATGTGCGGGGCGTCCGAGTGAAGTAGATGTGTCCCGCGGAGTGACGAAGCGCGGGGCGTCCGAGTGAAGTGGATGCGTCCCACGGAGTAACGATGCGCGGGGCGTCCGAGTGAAGTAGATGCGTCCCGCAGAGTGACGATGCGCGGGGCGTCCGAGTGATGGAAACGCCTCCCATGGAGTGACGATGCGCGGGGCGTCGGAGTGAAGTAGACGCGTCCTCCGCAGTGGAGAGGTGCACTGGACGTCAGAATGAAGTAGATGCTTCCCGCGGAGTGGTGACGCGCTGGGTGTCTGAGTGAAGTAGACGCGTCCCGCGGAGTGATGATGCGCGGGGCGTCCGAGTGAAGTAGACGCATCCCATGGAGTGACGATGCACGGGACGTTCGAGTGAAGTAGACGTGTCCCGCAAAGTGATGATGCACGTGGCATCCGAGTGAAGTAGATGCATCCAGTCGAGTGATGAGTGATGAGTACATGTCCAGCCGAGTGACGATGCAGGGGTGGTCGAGTCAGACAAGTTGATGAAGGCGTGTCCAGCTGAGCGATGGCGTGCGGGCGGCCGAGTGACGCTGGCGTGTGCAGCTGAGCGACGGCGTGTGGGTGGCCGAGTCCATGTCCAACGCATGGGAGGATTTGCCCCCACATTCAACGCATTTAAGGCATTGCCCCACGCCCAGAATCTGCATGCTCGATCTGCATGCAAGATGCATTAATGCCAATTAGCATGAGTTAAAATCCCGTTAAGCATGCTAGGGATGTTTCCCTTTTCCTGCGGCCATTTACCCCCTGCATGCAGGAAATGAATGGGATGGAATTAAGATTAGAAAGAAAGAGGAAGGCGGGGCACAGCTCCCTGGTCGGCCACAACGGAGGTGCGCTCACGGATCCAACGCGAGGTGAGGCGGCCTGCGACAGATCCGAGTATGGGGTGGCGTTCTCCTGCGAGGTTGCACAGGCATAGCTTGAGACGACGCTGAGTCGACCTAGTAGTCGTGTCTTGCAGTTGACCGCTCAGGGGAGCGCTGTGGTCGGGGACGTGGCTAGTCCCGGCGTCGGCGTCGCGTCGGGGTCGTGCGTCCGCTGCGGGGCTCGCCTTCACGTATTTGAGTCCAGGCGTGTTCCGCGAAGGCCATCGTCAAGCTGTTGCCTCACTGCCGAGGTCGCTGCTGAAAGATCGATTGGCTAAAAGAGCTATCGTGGTTGGGCTCGTGGCCTGCAACCGTGCTCCCTTTTCTTTTTCTCCTTTTGTTTGACCTACAATAGCAATGACAAGATCCCAGGTGATTGTTCCTACAGGAAGAAAACCAACAGATTTGTTAGATCGTCGATGATTAGGAATGTGTAACGCCCCGGGTTCGATGCGCCAGGTGTCTTCCAGTTATTTGCCGCCGTTGCCATGTCATGTGCTTGCGTGTTGCACTTTGCCATGTCATCATCTGCATTTCATATCATGTCATCATGTGCATCTCTTTGTGCATACGTGTTCGTCTCATGCATCCGAGCATTTTCCTCGTTGTCCGTTTTGCGATCCGGCACTCCTATGCTCCCCGGCGCCCCCCTTTACCTCTTTTCGTGTGCGGGTGTTAAACGGTCTCGGAATGGACCGAGGTTTGTCAAGCGGCCTTGGTATAGCACCGGTAGACCGCCTATCAAGTTTCGGGTCATTTGGATTTCGTTTGGTACTCCAACGGTTAACCGGGTAACCGCAAAAGCCTCCTTCTCTTTGCAGCCCAACACCCCTCCCAAAGTGGCCCAAAACCCAGCAAACTCCCCTCCATGCTCTCGGTCGTTCGATCACGATCGCGTGGCCGAAAACCGCACCTCATTTGGACTCTCCTAGCTCCCTCTACCTATATAAACACCTCCCCCTCCAAAAATCGCAGTCCAATCCCCCCCGAAACCCTAAAAATCTTCCCCTCTCCACGACGGACATGTCCGTCCGCCGCCGGACGCTTCGCCGCTGCCGCCCGCAGCCAATGGGAGGCTGCCACGTCGCCTGCCCGCGCCTCCCGCCTGCCCGCTGCCCTCGGGCCCACGGCCGCCCGCCCGCCCGACCACATGCCTTCCGCCTCCAGCGCCCGCCCCGGCCGCCCGCCGCCGGTCCGCCGCGCCCGCCAGCGTGCCGCTTCCTTCGCCGTCGCCGCCATCTGGCGCCGCCCAGCGCCAGCGTGTTCCCGCTCCTTCATTGCCGTCGAGCTCCGCCGCTGGCGGCCTCGCCGAGGCCATGGCCGACCCAGCGCCACCGGAGGAGCCCGGCCGCCCGCGCGCTTTCTCCTCCGCCGGTGCGCCTGGTCCGGCCGCTCCTCCGCGGATCCGGCCTCCCGGCCCGATCCGCCGCCCGCGTCCTCCGGCCGCCCGTCCCTGTCGCCTCCGGCAAGATTCCGGCGAGATCCGGCCCTGCTTTGAAACCCGTGCAAGGTTGACTTTCCCCTCTCCGTTTATCCACTAAGTCCCCGTATTTGCTAATATTTTTATGCATTTTCATCGCATCATAACTTTGTCATCGTTGCTCCGTTTCGTGCGTGTAATATGTCAAATTGTTCACCTCGATGAGTTCATCATTTCATCTCATTGCATCATTTTCATTTGAGCTCACATTGATGCCCGAAATGCTGTTCGAAGAGGGCTATGTGATGTTAGTTTCAGATTCTTATCAGAACATGCACTTTTGTCATTTTTGCTATGATTGATGTGTGCACCCTATGAACTTGAGTCCTACATGTGTTTTGTAACATGCCATGTCTTCTTTACAGTGGTGCTTGCCATGTATTTTTGTGATCTCTGTGGTGACTAGCACAAGCATGCAAACTAGGCTTCATGATGTTGCTGATTTCAGCCCCTGTTTTGCTGATATTTTTATGCCATGTAAACTTGATGCTACCGAGAGATCCGTGCTTATTTTGAGATACTTCAGTAAGGATGTTTTGAACATATGGTTATTCTCTATCCATCCATGCCTCTGTTTGCAATTATGGAGTGACATAGCTTGAGTCAATCGAGCTCTACTTTTGCTACAAAATGTTTCCTGGCAGATTGTTTACATGTTATTCAATTTTGCCAAGGTTGTTGTAGTTGATCCGTGTATGCTATGATGTTGTTCTTGCCATGTATAGCTTCTATGCCGTGTCTTCTTCCTGTGAGTTGCCTTGCCATGCCATGTATTGCTCTGTGGTGAGTGGTTCAAGCTCACCAATATGCCTACTTATTGTTGTTCCTGCAATGTTCGAATCTGTAATGTAACTTGCCATGTTTACATGGGTGCCATCATATTTTCTGATCCTTTTTGGCTTATGGTCAGTAAAGGACATTTGTTCTATGCATTTAGTAGATTCATTCCATGCCTTTGTTTGCCATGATAAGTTCCTGTAACATGTTGTTTGATAGCTCTAAACATTGCAACCTGATGTTATTTTCTGCAAAGTCTGAAACTGTTATTATTTGCAATCTTGCCATGTGTGTTTGAGCATGTTCTAGTGATTTCTGGAGATAGCTCACTGTTCATATTTTGTAATGCTTTACCAGTACATCATGCCCATGCCTTTTGTTTTCATGTTAAGATGCTGTAGCTTGTTGTTTTGATGCTTGCAATATGCCTAGTTGCTGTTTTCGACAGATTGTTGCTATGACTTGTATAGGGTGTATGTGTTGAACCGTTGCTCCGTTTTGAGTGTGCTCTATATGGAACTTGCTTAGAATTGCATGTAGCTTCATATTATCATGTTGCATCCTTGTTTTGAGGTTTTTGCTTGATGTTTGCATGTATTTTGCACCAATGCCATGCTTATCTTGTTTTGCTCATATCTTCTAGGCCGTAGCTCCGAATTAAATGAACTTTATATGTAACTTGACTAGAATTTCGTGTAGATCATCGTGGTGCATCTTAACTTGCTGTTTAACAACTTGAACATAAGGTTTATTCAGATCTGGACCAATTTCGAAATTTGCATATGAGGACTTACCGGAATTGTTATATGTTGTTCCCGGCCTCATTTAAACTTTCTTTGATGTGTTGCTCTTGTTTGCATCGTCTCTTGCCATGAGTAGATTCATGTAGCTTTGTCATGCATCATGCTTGTTGTGCATCATGTCTTGTCTATGTGTGGTGTGTTTATTATGTTGTGTGCTTCTTCTTGTTAGTTCCCGTTTCGTTGCGATCGTGAGGATTCGTTCGTCTACGCTTGGTTCGGCTTCATCCGTTCATCTTCTTTATGGACTCGTTCTTCTTCCTTGCGGGATTTCAGGCAAGATGACCGTCACCTTGGATCTCACTACTATCATTGTTATGCTAGTTGCTTCGTTCTATCGCTATGCTGCGTTACCTATCACTTGCTGCTCAAGCCTCCCAAATTGCCATGTCAGCCTCTAACCTTTTGCACCCTTCCTAGCAAACCGTTGTTTGGCTATGTTACCGCTTTGCTCAGCCCCTCTTATAGCGTTGTTAGTTGCAGGTGAAGATGAAGTTTGTTCCTTGTCGGAACATGGAGATGTTGTTCCTTGTTGGAACATGTTTACTTGTTGGGATATCACAATATATCTTATTTAATTAATGCATCTATATACTTGGTAAAGGGTGGAAGGCTCGGCCTTATGCCTGGTGTTTTGTTCCACTCTTGCCGCCTAGTTTCCGTCATATCGGTATTATGTTCCCGGATTTTGCGTCCCTAACGCGGTCGGGTGATTTATGGGACCCCCTTGACAGTTCGCTTTGAATAAGACTCCTCCAGCAAGGCCCAACATTGGTTTTCCATTTGCCTCGCCACCACCTATTTTCCCTTGAGAGTAATTAACCCAAGGATCATCTTTATTCAGCCCCCCGGGCCAATGCTTGTCTAAGTGTTGGTCCAAACTAGAGCACCGTGCGGGACCATCCCTTGGCAACTTGGGTTACGTCGGTACCTGTACGCTTCGCTTATCCGGTGTTGCCCTGAGAACGAGATATGTGCAGCTCCTATCGGGATTGTCGGCGCATCGGGCGGTCTTGCTGGTCTTGTTTTATTGCTGTCGAAATGTCTTGTAGCCGGGATTCCGAGACTGATCGGGTCTTCCCGGGGAGAAGGATTATCCTTCGTTGATCGCGAGAGCTTATCATGGGCTAAGTTGGGACACCCCTGCAGGGTATAAACTTTCGAGAGCCGTGCCCGCGGTTATGTGGCAGATGGGAATTAGTTAATATCCGGTTGTAGCAAACTTGAAGTAAACTCTTCTCAAATACACCAACCGTGTGCGTAACCGTGAGTGTCTCTTTTCGGGGTTGATCGAGAGGAGAACACGGTTTCTGGGTTATGTCTGACGTAAGTAGGAGTTCAGGATCACTTCTTGATCATTGCTAGCTTCACGACCGTTCCTTTGTTTCTCTTCTCGCTCTCATTTGCGTATGTTAGCCACCATATATGCTTAGTCGCTGCTGCAACCTCACCACTTTACCCCTTCCTTTCCCTTTAAGCTTTGCTAGTCTTGATACCCATGGTAATGGGATTGCTGAGTCCTCGTGGCTCACAGATTACTACACCACCAGTTTCAGGTACAGGTTTGCGATGATCATGACGCGAGAGCGATGCTTGTCTGTCTTGAGTTCTTCTTCTGCTTCTTCTTCGATCAGGGGATAGGTTCCAGGTCGGCAGCCTGGGCTAGCAGGGTGGATGTCGTTTGAGTTTCTGTTTATGTTTCATTCGTAGTCGGATGTTGATCTTGTATATGATGTTGATGTATTCTTGTGGCATTAGTGCCTTATGTATGTATCCCTATGTATTATGTAATGTTGATGTAATGATATCCACCTTGCAAAAGCGTTTCAATATGCGGGTCTATCCTTGGTGGGACCTTCGAGTTCCTTTTGGATAGGGTCGCATATTGGGCGTGACAAGTTGGTATCAGAGCCTCGACCGACCTTAGGAGCCCCCTTGATTGATCGTGTAGTTTGGTCGTTGTCGAGTCTAGAAGAAAACTGTTTTCTGAGTCTAGTTATATCGGAGAGTAGGATTTCTTTTTACTCCTCAGCCCCTTCGTTGCTCTGGTAAGGAATCTTGACGTAGGTGTTTTGAATTACTTCTCTTCCCCTTCAAATTTTTTTAGGATCACGCAGTTGGTTTTCCGATCGTTGTTCCTCTGCTCTTTTATCCGGTGCATTTCTCGTCAAAGTGATTCGACCCTCTCCATTTTTGCAAGTTCAATCCTCAGCTGTTTTCTTTTCCCACCCCCCCCTTTTTTTCTCCTTGGAACCGGAGTTCGTAATCGAGCATCCATCCTACCCGTGCGAAGTCTTTGCTTTCTTTCCTCAATGATTTCAAATGGTGTTTCCTTTGAAGTTATTCATCGGGTTTCCCCTTCCAAGTTGCCTTTGTTTTTCCCGCCCTCCCACCCTATTATTCCCGGAGTTCGAGTTTCTTCCGACCATCAATTCCATTCGTGTGGAGCCTCTTCATTCTTTCCTCAATTATTTCAACCGGTGAATTCTCGTCTTGTTCGTCATTCTTCATCTCTTTCTTTTCCGGTGGATTCAATTCAAGTTTTTTGAGTTGATCATATTCTTTCCTTGGATCAAGTGTTCTCCTTGCTCATTTGCCTCTCGCCATTCAATCATTCCGGAGTTCAAGACATCTCAGGAGATTCGCCTGTGTTCGAATTAATTCGAGGTTGTCACCTCATTCAAATATTTCAGTTCTTCCGGTGCATCATCTATCTCTTCAACATCCTTTTCCAACGGTGTTTTCTTTTAGTGGGCCCTAACCCACAGGTCTTTTCCCAGGATCTTACCTGACTCTTCTAATTATTCCGGAGTTATTCCAAATTCTTTTCAAGTGTGACGTAAGTATGAATTTCATCAGTCACATGCCTTTTCCAAGATCTATTTCAAATCATTTCATTCTTGGCTCAACCTCTTTGCTTTTCATTCTACCGGAGTACCTCAGTTATTTTGGTGGTGTTTATCGTCGTCCTTTGAAGTCCGAAGAAGAGTTTTTCCTCTAAATCTTGCCCGTTCTCTCGAAGTTTCATGGTTCTAGCTTCATGTTATCCTCTCATATTATTCCTTTTGTCAGATATTCTGTCTTACCCATTCGGAGTATGTCAGGAGTTGTTTTCCATTTCTTTTTACCGGAGGCCATCATTCCAGTTATTGTTCTGTATTTATCCCGGTGCTTCTTTCAAGTGTTCTTTAATCAGCTCATTATCTCTTCGTTCTTTTGTATCTAAATCCCCTCGAGCAGTTATGTTCTTCTAATTCTTCCCGGTGATTCATTCTCTTTCGTCAGTCATTTCCGAATTCTTACGGTGGTTCGTTCAAGATTATTTTCCTTGTTTATCATATTAATCCATTCGTTCTTTTCAATCCTACCGGTGGTTCATAAAGTCCTTCTCAAGTTTGCGATATGTCACTTCTCAATTCTTTTTCAAGAAGAATAAGTAGTATGCAAAATCCATTGTTTGTCATCAATTTAATTTGATGAAGGATAAGCATACAATAAATCTTATTCTTATTTCCTCGAAATGAGTAATCCCTTCCTTCGGAGTTTGTTCGTGACGAATAAATTCTAGTTTCAAGTGTTTTCATCTTTTCTTTTCCGGAGTTCAAATTTCCTCGGCCATTTCGTCGAAACCTCCATCCAAATCATCGCAAGGTTTTAATCTTATTTCCTTTCATCCTTCAATCGTATCTCATCATCCTTTTGTTACCGGAGTCCTTCATGGTGGTTCTTCATGATTTAATTCATTCTTCAAGAGTTCATCAAGTTTTGTTGGAGGAGTTCAAGTATCTTTCTTCTCGCGTCTCGAAGCGCAAGTAATTCTTCATTTTCTTGTGAAGTGGAGTTTTGCATTTCTTCATTCTTCTCAGCTATCCAATCATTTCCGTTTGTGGTTGGTTATCACCTCATAATTTCTGAGATGTTTTCCATAAGTCCACAACAAGCTTATTCTTTCGTTGTTGATTTTCTCAACAACTTCGTTCAATCATTCCTTCTAAATTCTTTTCATTCTATTATTTCAATTCTTTCCGGAGGTTTTGTGTCATGTCTTCATCAAGTATCATTCCATCCTCTGAAGTTCGTGTTCTATTCCTCCATGTTTTAACCGGTGTGCTGCCTAAATCCTTTCAGTCTTATTCGTTTCTTTTCTCATTCTAACCACTCCGGTTAGAACGAGTGGTTTCTAGTTTATCTGATTCCGTGAGCTTTCGATTCTCGTCATTCTCGTCGCTCCTCTCTTTTTCTCGAGTGCTCTCGATTCTTTGCTTCTTCTCTTCAGTTCTTGTTTCACCTCATCCCCTTTTCCCTTCCGTCTCGGTCCTAAGATCTCGGGACGAGATCTCTTGTTAGTGGAGGAGTGTTGTAACGCCCCGAATTCGATGCGCCAGGTGTCTTCCAGTTATTTGCCGCCATTGCCATGTCATGTGCTTGCGTGTTGCACTTTGCCATGTCATCATCTGCATTTCATATCATGTCATCATGTGCATCTCTTTGTGCATACGTGTTCGTCTCATGCATCCGAGCATTTTCCCCGTTGTCCGTTTTGCGATCCGGCACTCCTATGCTCCCCGACGCCCCCCTTTACCTCTTTTCGTGTGCGGGTGTTAAACGGTCTCAGAATGGACCGAGGTTTGTCAAGCGGCCTTGGTATAGCAGCGGTAGACCGCCTGTCAAGTTTGGGTCATTTGGAGTTCGTTTGGTACTCCAACGGTTAACCGGGTAACCGCAAAAGCCTCCTTCTCTTTGCAGCCCAACACCCCTTCCAAAGTGGCCCAAAACCCAGCAAACTCCCTCCATGCTCTCGGTCGTTCGATCACGATCAAGCGTGGCGAATCTGCACCTCATTTGGACTCTCCTAGCTCCCTCTACCTATATAAACACCTCCCCTCCAAAATCGCAGTCAATCCCCAAACCCTAAAATCTTCCCTCTCCGCGACGGACATGTCCGTCCGCCGGACGCTTCGCCGCGCCGCCGCCCCCAGAGCCAATGGGAGGCTGCCACGTCGCCTGCCCGCGCCTCCCGCCGCTTGCCCACCTGCCCACGGCCACGGCCGCCCGCCCGCCCGATCACGCCGCCTCCGCCTCCTCCCGCCCTCGCCGCCCTCGCCCGCGGCGCCGCCGCTTCTTCGCCGTCGCCGCCATCTGGCGCCGCCCAGCGCCAGCGTGTTCTCCGCTCCTTTCGCCGTCGAGCTCCGCCTGGCGGCCCCTCGCCGGAGCCACGGCCGACCAGCGCCACCGGAGGAGCCCGCCGCCGCCTGCGCCTTCCTCCTCCGCCGGGCGCCCGGTCCGGCCGCTCCTCCGCCGGATCCGGCCTCCCGGCCCGATCCGCGCCGCCCCGCGTCCTCCGGCCGCCGTCCCTGTCGTCTCCGGCAAGATTCCGACGAGATCCGGCCCTGCTTTGAAACCCGTGCAAGGTTGACTTTTTCCTCTCTCCGTTTATCCACCAAGTCCCTGTATCTGCTAATATTTTTATGCATTTTCATCGCGTCATAACTTTGTCATCGTTTCACCGTTTCGTGCGTGTAATATGTCGAATTGTTCGCCTCGATGAGTACATCATTTCATCTCATTGCATCATTTTCATTTGAGCTCATCTTGATGCCCGAAATGTTGTTCGAAGAGGGCTATGTGATGTTAGTTTCAGATTCTTATCAGAACATGCACTTTTGTCATTTTTGCCATGATTGATGTGTGCACCCTATGAACTTGAGTCCTACATGTGTTTTGTAATATGCCATGTCTTCTTTACAGTGGTGCTTGCCATGTATTTTTGTGATCTCTGTGGTGACTAGCACAAGCATGCAAACTAGGCTTCATGATGTTGCTGATTTCAGCCCCTGTTTTGCTGATATTTTTATGCCATGTAAACTTGATGCTACCGAGAGATCCGTGCTTATTTTGAGATACTTCAGTAAGGATGTTTTGAACATATGGTTATTCTCTATCCATCCATGCCTCTGTTTGCAATTATGGAGTGACATAGCTTGAGTCAATCGAGCTCTACTTTTGCTATAAAATGTTTCCTGGCAGATTGTTTACATGTTACTCAATTTTGCCAAGGTTGTTGTAGTTGATCCGTGTATGCTATGATGTTGTTCTTGCCATGTATAGCTTCTATGCCATGTCTTCTTCCTGTGAGTTGCCTTGCCATGCCATGTATTGCTCTGTGGTGAGTGGTTCAAGCACACCAACATGCCTACTTATTATTGTTCCTGCCATGTTTGAATCTGTAATGTAACTTGCCATGTTTACATGGGTGCCATCATATTTTCTGATCCTTTCTGGCTTATGGTCAGTAAAGGACATTTGTTCTATGAATTTAGTAGATTCATGCCATGCCTTTGTTTACCATGATAAGTTCATGTAACATGTTGTTTGATAGCTCTAAACATTGCAATCTGATGTTATTTTCTGCAAAGTCTGAAACTGTTATTATTTGCAATCTTGCCATGTGTGTTTGAGCATGTTCTAGTGATTTCTGGAGATAGCTCACTGTTCATATTTTGTAATGCTTTACCTGTACATCATGCCCATGCCTTTTGTTTTCATGTTAAGATGCTGTAGCTTGTTGTTTTGATGCTTGCAATATGCCTAGTTGCTGTTTTCGACAGATTGTTGCTATGACTTGTATAGGGTGTATGTGTTGAACCGTTGCTCCGTTTTGAGTGTGCTCTATATGGAACTTGCTTAGAATTGCATGTAGCTTCATATTATCATGTTGCATCCTTGTTTTGAGGTGTTTGCTTGATGTTTGCTTGTATTTTGCACCAATGACATGCTTATCTTGTTTTGCTCATATCTTCTAGGCCGTAGCTCCGAATTAAATGAACTTTATATGTAACTTGACTAGAATTTCGTGTAGATCATCGTGGTGCATCTTAACTTGCTGTTTAACAACTTGAACATAAGGTTTATTCAGATCTGGACCAATTTCGAAATTTGCATATGACGACTTACCGGAATTGTTATATGTTGTTCCCAGCCTCATTTAAACTTGCTTTGATGTGTTGCTCTTGTTTGCATCGTCTCTTGCCATGAGTAGCTTCATGTAGCTTTGTCATGCATCATGCTTGTTGTGCATCATGTCTTGTCAATGTGTGTTGTGTTTATTATGTTGTGTGCTTCTTCTTGTTAGTTCCCGTTTCGTTGCGATCGTGAGGATTCGTTCGTCTACGCTTGGTTCGGCTTCATCCGTTCATCTTCTTCATGGACTTGTTCTTCTTCCTTGAGGGATTTCAGGCAAGATGACCATCACCTTGGATCTCACTACTATCATTGCTATGCTAGTTGCTTCGTGCTATCGCTATGCTGCGTTACCTATCACTTGCTGCTCAAGCCTCCCAAATTGCCATGTCAGCCTCTAACCTTTTGCACCCTTCCTAGCAAACCGTTGTTTGGCTATGTTACCGCTTTGCTCAGCCCCTCTTATAGCGTTGTTAGTTGCAGGTGAAGATGAAGTTTGTTCCTTGTCGGAACATGGAGATGTTGTTCCTTGTTGGAACATGTTTACTTGTTGGGATATCACAATATATCTTATTTAATTAATGCATCTATATACTTGGTAAAGGGTGGAAGGCTCGGCCTTATGCTTGGTGTTTTTTTCCACTCTTGCCGCCCTAGTTTCCGTCATATCGGTATTATGTTCCCGGATTTTGCGTCCCTAACGCGGTCGGGTGATTTATGGGACCCCCTTGACAGTTCGCTTTGAATAAAACTCCTCCAGCAAGGCCCAACATTGGTTTTCCATTTGCCTCACCACCACCTATTTTCCCTTGGGAGTAATTAACCCAAGGGTCATCTTTATTCAGCCCCCCGGGCCAATGCTTGTCTAAGTGTTGGTCCAAACTAGAGCACCGTGCGGGACCATCCCTTGGCAACTTGGGTTACGTCGGTACCTGTACGCTTCGCTTATCCGGTGTTGCCCTGAGAACGAGATATGTGCAGCTCCTATCGGGATTGTCGGTGCATCGGGCGGTCTTGTTGGTCTTGTTTTATTGCTGTCGAAATGTCTTGTAGCCGGGATTCCGAGACTGATCGGGTCTTCCCGGGGAGAAGGATTATCCTTCGTTGATCGCGAGAGCTTATCATGGGCTAAGTTGGGACACCCCTGCAGGGTATAAACTTTCGAGAGCCGTGCCCGCGATTATGTGGCAGATGGGAATTTGTTAATATCCGGTTGTAGCAAACTTGAAGTAAACTCTTCTCAAATACACCAACCGTGTGCGTAACCGTGAGTGTCTCTTTTCGGGGTTGATCGAGAGGAGAACACGGTTTCTGGGTTATGTCTGACGTAAGTAGGAGTTCAGAATCACTTCTTGATCATTGCTAGCTTCACGACCGTTCCTTTGTTTCTCTTCTCGCTCTCATTTGCGTATGTTAGCCACCATATATGCTTAGTCGCTGCTGCAACCTCACCACTTTACCCCTTCCTTTCCCTTTAAGCTTTGCTAGTCTTGATACCCATGGTAATGGGATTGCTGAGTCCTCGTGGCTCACAGATTACTACACCACCAGTTTCAGGTACAGGTTTGCGATGATCATGACGTGAGAGTGATGTTTGTTTGTGTTGGAGTTCTTCATCTGCTTCTTCGATCAGGGGATAGGTTCCAGGTCGGCAGCCTGGGCTAGCAGGGTGGATGTCGTTTGAGTTTCTGTTTATGTTTCATCCGTAGTCGGATGTTGATCTTGTATATGATGTTGATGTATTCTTGTGGCATTTGTGCCTTATGTATGTATCCCCATCTATTATGTAATGTTGATGTAATGATATCCACCTTGCAAAAGCGTTTCAATATGCGGGTCTATCCTTGGTGGGACCTTCGAGTTCCTTTTGGATAGGGTCGCATATTGGGCGTGACAGAATGCATCAAGTAGGGCCGATTAAGCAGTCAATTTGTTCGTGAACCATCCTGCATGTCCACGATGTTGGGTGAGGACGTATCTTTTCCCCTTCTTTTTTTCGATGCTTCAGTTGCTATATGTGGAGATGAATGAAAAAACCATCGGCATCATGGCTCGATAGACGCCATGCCCCAAGGTGGGCGCCAACTGTCGTGGGAACGATTCCAACAATAATAAGGGATAGGGTAAAGGAGCATGATCTATCGAGATGCAAATGGGTGACATGGTGATTTTAGCGAGTTCGGGCCTCTCACGGTGGAGATAACAACCCTACGTCTCGTGCTCCGGAGAGGCTTTCTTTATCTGTCATGAACACGGAGTTACATGGTATATTTGAGAGAGAGGGAGCGAGGGGAACGGATCCCATGCTAAGTCCTGAGACTAATGGTCAGAGAGGGAGGGAGAAGAAATGAGAGAGAAAAAGCCCCCAAGTCTAGTGGTGGGGGTGGCTTATATAGAGTGTGTCACCCCCTCACCTCCTATGTTACAAAGTGGGGCATGGATGCCATAATGTCAGCTAACTACTGAGTCTTCACTATAAGAATGATGCTTTGACAGCTTTGCTGCCTGCTGGTCTTCGTATACCCGAGTGAGTTGTACGGTCAAGTGGTGAACTGTCATCTGAGTGGATGGTATGCTGCTTGTCTGAGTAGATAGTATGCTGCTTGTCCGAGTGGATAGTATGTCTGTATGAAATTTATCTGGACCCACATGTTGTGTGGACCCCATGCTTTATGATATTTTGACCCTTCGTGGGCCTACCTGTTATGTGTATCCCCAACAGGTACGTTCGTAACTTACCCCACATTCTGGACAAGCGCATCCCTAAGCCATGGCTCCCCCTACGTTCCCCTTCGCCCCCCCCCCCCACTCATACACCGAGGCTACCAAAACCAGTGAAACCCCACGCTCCTCTGTCGGCCTCCCGACCACCGCCCAGCCGGAGCCTCTTCCCTGCTGACATCATCCACAGCAACAGGTCGACGTCCCTCATCCACCGCACTGGATGAGGATCCGTCGTCGATCTCGTCGTGCCGCCTGTTCAGCCGCCCCGTCCTTCACCTCTAAGGAGCTTCCCCGACGTTCGCCTCGTCTATCGCGCCACCTCCACCCCACAGCGCCGTCTTCACCCGCTCGACCAGAACCGCAGCACCCTCACTAATTCCTCCGATGAAGCCGAGGCCTACTCGGCGCCACCAAGGAGGTTCTACAATCACCACGCAGCCATGATGGGTCTGCATCAACGGCGCCATCGCCGGCCACTTCCTCGATGGCGTCTCTCCCCCTCAGCAGCGACTTCTACAACAGCACTAGCTGCTGCTGCTCCGGCCCTCGCTCGCGTCACGGCCCTACTCTTGTTGTTGGTCGCGTTGCTACTTTACTCTTGCTTTCGTTCGTGCTGCTGCTCTGCTCTACTCTTCCTGTTGGTCGCGCTGCTGCTCTGCTCTTGCTCTCGTTCGTGTTTGCTGATCTTCTCTGCTCTTGCTCTCACTCGCGCTACTGCTGCTGCTACACGACATGCGGCAGCTAGAGGAGTTGCTGCTTTATCCCTTACTCATGGTGATGCTACACGAGCTGCTCTCTGCTAGTGTGTTCCCTGCTCGAGCGGCGGCTGATTTAGATCACTGCTTCTCTGCTACCAGTGCTCGAATGGCCTAAACTTCTATCGCATTTCTCTGCTACTAGTTCAATCTGTTTCATCAGTAAAATTCAGTTTCGACAGTAAAATTCAGTTTCGAAAGTAAAGTTCAGTTTCTTCAGTTAAGTTCAGAGTCAACAGTATTTACAGCATCTATTGGAGCGGCCGCGGCAGATGCATTTCACATCTAGCAATTTTTGGTGATGTATTTTACATCATCTATTGCAGATGTTATTAGAATCCCACTTCAGATTAACATTGTCTGTCTTGTCCTGCTTTAGTCTTGCCATCGTACACCTAACCGGAGCTGCTCCAACGATGGAAGCATCCATCACAGCGGAGCACTACCCTCGGCGCCGTCTCTAGAGGCCTCGGGTCTTCTTCCCCACCTCTGACAGTCACACCAGCATCACCATCCTCCACGTCCAACCCAATAATGTTGAGGTCGACAAGGCTATGCCAAAGAGGTTGTACACTCGTCGCATCACTTTTTACTCTACATTCATGTCGATCCCTCGGGGATCCTTTGGCTCAAAGCAGTTGCAAATCTAGAAAGAAATGAATCGTGGTCACAAAGTTAATAGGGAGAAAAGTAAATGGTCTTTTGAACCCCAATTTGAAACGGTTCAGCAAGATAGCCATTATATGATATTCATCTGGACCAAATAGGCTCATAAAAATTTTCGAGGGCAGGCTTCAGCCTATTGAAGACTGCCTACTTGAATCGCCACTGGTTCAAAGAAAAAGTGAAGGAAACATAGGAATTGGAAACTTTCCTATGGTACTACTATTCATGCATTTGGTTAGAAGGAATGGAGCAAAGAAAAACTGGAGGATTTTTTTTTTCCTCTGGTGTCTCTTTCAAAGAGAAAGCATAGGGATTTTAATATCCACTTGGACATCCTTTTCAAATTAATATGCATGAAGAATAGGACTAAGTGCATTAATGGCATAATAAGATTCTTATTTTACATTTTCAAGTGGTTTGACTTTAATTTGACCATGTTTCTCCATTCTCGTGTTCTTCCCATTCATGTGAACCAAACACCCAGGTTGACAGAAATCATGTGTTTGCAAATGTTCTGTTTTGCACGTGCATTCCTATCCTATTCCTGTGTTTTTCCTATCCCTGCATTTCTAGAATCCTCCAATTCTAAGGAGCCCTTATAGATTTACTTCATTTTTAGATAGGTGTCAAAGAAAACTATGTTTGTTTTGTCCAGCTCCTGTCATGCCATCATCAACTGCAGCAGAGATCCCCCCTACAGACCTTATTTTGCCGCCTCAGATCATCTTTCCAGTTGCCGGCAGCCACTCCAACTGCATTACCATCATCGACGGAGCAGATGAACCTAAGGACTACACGGTTCTGGTAGAGAGGTCACAATCTTTTGTGTGTGCTTTCATTATACATCGATTATTATTACCTGCTACTTTATCATTGTGTTCACCTCTTAGACTCCGAGTCAGGTCCAAACTAATGTTCAAACTTGAGTTTTAAAATGCATGCGGGGCACATATCGAGGAAGCAACGAATAGTATCTCTGTGTACTATCTGGTTCATCTCGAGTCTTATACGTGGTTCATGTTGGGTGGGCAAAAAACAGTAGACGAGCCATCAACTATCTTTTTGAAGTGACTATCATTTGCCTGCTATCATTTGTTTTGGATCTGTCCACTCGTTAGCTAACATCAGTCATGATTTCTGCATGCACCCCTTAGGCCTTACATAATCTAACTATGTTTTTTTATTATGTATGTCAGTTACTGTACACAATCGTACTGAACATGCAGAGAAAAAGAGAAGACCGTTGTGTGGGAATATAATGTCATGCAGACGCAGCTCCATGGTGGGTGCAGTGGGGGGCCCCCTCCCCCCATTCCAGAGGAAGATAATAGTTCAGAGGGTGATTCAGAGGGAGCTGACCACTCCTATTTACCCCCTCTGGTGTTTTCTCTAACCTGGCATGCTGATGCTGGTCATATCATGCATATGGCGCCTCGCATTGCTTACTTTATACATCTAATATGTCATCAGCTTAGTTTACATTTGCTTTTTGTGAATGCCACATGTTTGGTTTTTATATCATATATGTGAACCATCTTGTTTAGCCAGGGATCATATACGTGAATCATACAATGCCATCATGTTTAGCCAGTCATCGTATATGTGAATTGTATCGTGCCATACTATATTTTTCATCATGTATTCCATTTGTCGACAATGTTTGTACATTCATCTACTCTTCCTGTGCATCATCCATTTGAGTCGGTGATGGGAAAATCTAAAGTGAAAACAAGGTCTTCTATGCAGTCAGTGCTACCTGTCGATGCAGATTTCTTGTTGGTTACAGATAGCTCCTCAGAGGAGGATTCGGAGACAGATGACCAGTCGTATTGCCCCCTAAGGTGTATGCTCTAACTTGGCAGGGTTATATTGCTCATATCATGCATATGGTTTCTTACATTACCATGCCATCTGCTTAGATTAGACATGCTTTGTGTGAATGCCTCCTGTTTAATTTCTATATCAGATATGTGAATTATGCAATGCAATGTTTTTTAGCTAGTTATCATATATGTGAATTATGCACTGCCATCCTGTGTAGCCAGGCATCATATATGTGAATTATCTCATGCCATCCTTTTTTTCATTACATATTCGGTATTCCATTTGTTGACAATCTATGTATATTGAACAACTCTTCATGTGCATCAGCCATTTGAGCCGGTTATGGAAAAATCCGGAGTGAAAACAAGGTCTTAAGAGCAGACAATGGTACCTGTTGAAGCATATATCTCGATAGTTAACTCCTCAGAGGAGGATTCAGAGACAAATGACCAGTCCTATATCCCACCTGAAGTGTATGCTCTAACTTGCAATGTTTATATATCTCATATCATGTATATGGTGTCTTGCATTAGTTTAGACATCATATACACAATATTCAATGCCATCTGCTTGGTTTAGAGATCATACATGCGAGTGCCAGCTGCTTAGTGTATGAATCAATTATGTGAATTATATCATGCCATCATGTATACCAAGACAACATGTATATGCATTATTTCATCCCAACCTATTTTAGAAAGACATCATATAGTTATGTCATGTCATCGTGTTTAGATACTCATCATATGTTGAATTATGTCATTATATCATGTTCAGTTATCCATCATATATCTGAAACTGTGTCATGCTATCCTGTTTAGTTAGCCATCATATATGTGAAATCCTATCATGTTGTCCTGTTTGGTTAGACAACATATATGTGTATTACCACATCTGTCTATCATACAATGTTTGTACATTCAATTTATTTTCTTGTTTATCAGCCATTTGAATTGGAGGGGGTGATGGCCGTATCTAAGGGAGTAAAATCCGTTCTTCCCAAAAGGTGGTGGTACCCGTCGATGCAGATAGAACCATGGTTGTACTGGCGCACGAACTACCCCCACCACACATAATCGAGACTCTTCTAGATTGTACACCTACACCGTTGGACAGAGAACCAACTACACCCCATCTAACCCCAACCCCAGCAGATAGTAACACACTTCAAGTTGACACGGCACCATGTCCACCACAGAGTACCCCCACACGAGCAGTTTGTAAGGCAACTGCAGTGCCCAAAGCACGAAGACCACCATAGCAAACCCAAACTCCATGTTTAAAGAAGAAGAGCAACTGTTCTCAGGTCAGATTCCGTAGCTATGGTGCATACTAATTTGCTCTTGCATCACTTTATTTACTCATACCAACTAATTTTGAATTTGAAGGATCCAACTAAAACTCCAATGGCACAACAGGTATGTTTTGCACCTATTTCTTTAACTGCATTGTTGTTCTAACTTCTTGCTCTATGTTGATTTCAGTTTCAGTTGTATAAACAGTTATGTTCTCAGGTCATGCACATTACAAGTGTTGTTAGTGTTGTGTAGTTTCCCACACTTATATTCTGTCTGCTGTTGTGTCTTAAAAAGATATGATTTGAACTGTGTCTCTATCTTGATTTGCCAACATAAACTAGAATGATATAGACAATACGGTGACCATAGTACATAGATATATGTTTGTTTCATGTTGTTATCTCGTCCACCTTACTACTGAACCGGTTTACCCAAATGAGTTTCATATACTATCTGATAAACCGTTGATGTGTCTGCTTGTTTCTCTTGTAGATTGCGAACAGAATATTGGAGAAGAGCACCCATTATGCAATGGTAGAGAAAGTAATGCATATAAGGTTCAAGATAGTGAGATAGCCCTGTTGGTCTCCAAGAAAGGTGATAAAAACTATCTTGTAGACAGTGAGACAACCCCAAAGTCCTGTGTTGATGTAGTGTTCGAGTTACTGGCCACTACCGCTGGCACAAGCTCTTCGAACTCGCTGCATGAATCACTTCGGCTTCTTCAGTCTCAGCTACAAGTTGAAAGGCATCAGTCAGCTGTGTTGTCGCAAGAAGCCGAAGGTCTGAGTAAGTCCCTGCAGAATTTAGATGCGTACTTTCTGGTGCAACAGCAAGTGCTGGAGGATTTTAGCGCCAAACAAGAGAAAACTAATAAGCTTGCTAAGCTTCTCGCCAGCATGGTGGGTATCCAGGATATCAATTCTTGAGCTCTTCTGAAGTGGTTTCAGTTATGGACTTGTTTTTCTATCGCGTTTATTTGCATTGTTGGCCAATTTAGACCCAGTATGTACTATGCTGCTTTGTTCCCTATATTTGCACTGGTGGCGAACTTTGATGCCTAGTGGATGTAATATGTGTAATAGCCGTAATAGCCTAGCGTAATTTCCTTGCTTATTTATTTCCTTATTGTCTTGTTTATTTGTTTGGTTGTAGTCACTGCATTTTAGCGCGACAATAACCATGGGCAACATACTGACCATTGTAACCATGCTCCTGCTACCTGTCGTAGTGACCATGGGACTCCTAAGCGTCGTAGGATCCATGGTCCTTCTAAGGGCCGTAGAATCATTGGGCCTTTTACGAGCCCTATGATCGATTGGCCAAACATGGGTCGCACTATAGGCCGCAAACGGGCTAGAGTGGAAATCGTCTGTTTATGGCCAGACCATAACGGGTCGTTAATAGGCTGATATGTACAACGGGCTTAATTCTATCGACAGGCATAACGCGTTGTTAATGGGCCATATTTGGTGACACTTCGGAAACAGTCCAATGGGTTAACGGGCCACAAACGGGCCGACTGTAACCAAGGGCTGAATTTGACCCACAAGCGAAACACGCTAGTAACGGACCATAAGAAACCAAATGCTGGAAATGAGCCCAAGAATAAATGGGCCCTTAGAAGGCCGAAAGGTAACACGGGGTAACATGGAATAATGGGCATAAAGCGATAGACTGTTCATTACGGGTGAGTTTCACTACGGGCCTTTAATGGGCCCACAGTTAAAGGGCCTCATATGGGCTGAAAGACTTCATGGGCCATACATGGGCCGAAAGTTAAAATGGTCCCTAAATATATTGGACGGCCCAGATGACGTTACTGGGCCTAATTCGGATAGGCCATAACAGGTCGTGAGTTAGCGGGTTGTAATGGGCTATATGCGAACAGGCCGTTAACAGGCTTTTCGTGGGCTGGCCCACTTCCTTTTGACCAAGTCAAACGGGCCGGCCTTTTGACCTGAATGGGCCACTGTTGGGCCGTGCAATGTGTCGAGGTATCATAGGCGCCTCCTATCCATTGCGCGGTTGACATCTGTCTGAACGCGGAGCTGACACGTGGTTGCTACGACCAATGAGAATTTTACATGTGGAAAATCCCCGTTGGTCTGGGCAGTTAACGGGTTATCGGATCCAAACCGGAACCCGATAGCTTAACGGTGACCCGTTACGGTGGATGCCATGTGTTAGTTACCCTTGATGAAAGCACTTCTATGATGTGCCATTTATCGTCATGGATGATAATTTTGGTATTGTCGTGGAACACTTCTACGACAGCACATGGATGACTATCTTGATTCTATCATAAAGTCGTCATGGATGTACATGCATGACAGAAAACGTGACCTACTATGACCAACACGTATCATCACGGAAGTGTATTTTTTAGTGTGGACATCAATTTGTAGTTTGGTTGATTTGGTTTATTTGGCCAAATGGATGTGCAAAGAATGTCTAAGGACCTTCTCTAGCTATCTATCTCAACTCATCTAAATTCATTCATGCTATATCACAAAAACATGAACAAGTCTCTTTCGGACCCTCCGGGTGAGGAGCACTCGGAGCCACCGATCCGACTAGGGCTGACCACCAAAACTTTCTAAGTGCTTTCCGGCTAGACCAACTCACATTCATCTGGTCCCACCGAAAGCACTTGTACTGATCCAATTTTTCAATCCCGGAGAAACCGACCTGAAATTCTTGGCATCACCGAGATGTAGTGCTCATAGCAGTTACTCATCTTGGTGCCACCGATGTGTTTCACTCGGTCTCACCGATAGCTCAAGGGTATATATACTCGCGCGGACCGTATGTTGAAACTTCTCAATAGTTGTGTCTCCCGCACCCCGTTGCTGGCGTCGCCCGTGGTCTCCGGATCGTCTTCACGTCTCTAGCACGCCCTTGCCGTCGGACTCCATTGCCGTCAACGGCATTCTCCTCAGCCATTGCCATCGTAGAGGATCTCCATCGAGTTTGGGTAAGATTCGATCCCCTAGTGCTTCAATTTCTGATTCAGTGCACTAGAGTGTTTTGCGCCCGCAAATTTCCCATGGATTGAAAGTTCTATTCCAACTAACTCCGTAGAATTAGATTTGAGTCAAAAAATTAGGGTTAGGTTTGCGTAGAAATTATCTCGGATGATCGAACAAAAAAAATTGGAATCACCGATTCGGCCTCTGGCCATTGCACACTGTACGTCTTGGTGCCACCGAGTGGTATGGATCAGTGAGTTCGAGTCTAAGGTTTTTGTAGAACCCTAGCTTGTCGGAGAGACCTAAACACATCTCGATCCGATCGAGACTTTGCGACTTAGTCTCTGTAACGGCTTTGGTGCTACCGAAATTATCTTCTCGGTGACTCCGAAATCATTTCTGTGAAAACCTAAAAGTGAAGTTTTTACTCAAAATTTTTGGCAAAATGTTTTTGCGATGCTCATCCATTCCACTCTACCCCATCTACTTCACAGCTGCAGTGTCAGCAATGTCCGATGCAAGTGACATCCAGAACATGCTAGAGGAGCAGAGTGTTGACTTGAGTGTAGGTTCAAGTCCTAAGGGAAGTTTTTATGAGGGAGAGATAAGCTCTCTAGACTTGCCAAACACAGCCACTAGATCCAAGATGAAGAAAACTTCTGATGATGAAGATGAGGATTTTGTTGCAGGAGAGGCAACATAAAAGAAGAAGAAAGTGGTTCTTGCAAAAGAGTATGGCACAGCTACAAGCACCAAGCCATCTGCTAGCTCCAAGGAGAGAACAGCTATGAGGAAGGTTCCTGTGTCCAAGAAGGACATGATCTTTGAGGAGGAGCCAACCAAGAAAAAGAGGGTGAGGAATGAGTTATATTAGGTGACCTTCAAAGCTACCTCCATGAGGAGAGATGACATCACAGAAGAAGAGGAAGAGCCTGCTGCTAACCCACCTCCTGCTAAGCAACAGAAGCTCATGGCAGATGCCATGAAGAGTGCAGTACCCTCTCATTCCAAGCCTAAGGCACCTACTTCCAAGGTAAGAGGGAAGACAATTAGGAATATATCTGCTGCTGAGAAGAACAAGGCCTAGTGCCTGAGAGAGAGGAAGAAGAGGATGCCCAGTGCTTATGAAGCTAAGACCCGGATTGCCAGAGCATAATGATGCTCATCCTATTGCTGAGAACATGAAGAAGAGAAAGGACAAGGGATTAAGGAAATGGAGAGAGGTAGAACCCTACTCCATCAGAAGGAGGACTGCAGTTGACTATCTTTTCTACACCAAAGAGCAACAAGATTTCTATGAGATAGTTCTGCTTGACAAAAAGCCAATTGTTAGTGATATGAAGTGGGTGGACTGGAAGTACATTGACCTTCATGAGGACAACTTCCCCCACGTTCATGAGGATTTCAGGACCATTGGTGTTGATGCATTTATTGGGAAGAAGCTGGCATCATGGAATGATGAAATGATTATGCCATTCTACTCTACAACTCACTTCTATCCCAATGGAAGAATTGTATGGATGAAAGAAGGAGTGAAGTACTAGTCTAGTATTTTTGAGTGGGCCACTTTGCTTGGTGTGCCCGAGGCTGATGAGGATGGTGTGGATGTCTATGCTAAGCCCAAGATGGATCACAACTCCATGTCCAACATGTACAACTGAGGTACTGGAGAAATACAAGGAATCACATAAACTTGGCTTAGTTATTTCTTGTTGGCAAGACTTGCTACCTCCAACACTATCATGAGGCATACCTTGATGCCCAAGTCAGGTGATGAGAGGATGATTCAAGGTCACTCCATCAATATGCTGCATCACATTGATCAACATGAGAAGATCAAAGTCATGGATCTTATCGTAGAGACCATCAAGAGGACACTGCTGATCAAAAGAGATCTTGTGGATTTGACCCTCATATTCACGTTCTTATCAACTCCAAGTGTGCAAAAAATAACTTTACGTTGGATCATGAGAATTTGCCACTTCGGCCAGAGTTTGAGGACAACACCATCACTACGGATCCATCAAGTTCTACTTCAGCCACAGCTCATGCAAGTGCAGAGGATGCAAGGGATTCAACACCTAGTGCCTCCTCAACTCCATTGCTCAAGACAAAGACCGACCAGATGTAATTTCTCATTCGAGCCACTCAGAGGATCGAGCGGAGCCTAGACAGCCTCGCAAACAATCAAGAGAGTCTTGAGAGGATTGTAGAGACAAAATTTTATGATCTAGATATCAAAGTGGCAGAAGTTCAGTCCACGGTTGAGAGTCTCAAGGAAGAGGTGGATGAGTCAAAGCATGCCAGCACTGATGAGGATGAACACCATAGCCTAGTACTTCCTACTAGTACTTAGTTATAGAGGATGCCCAGGTCAGCTGCAGTGCCAGACACTTTCAGAGCCATAGTTTCAGCTCCAGCTGCTGCCCCCTCTGTTGCTCCATCAGTTGCTCCTGCTGTCTCCACTCCTTCAGTTCAGCAGACATCATCCTAGGCATTTGCAAATGCACTCATCTCCACTCTGACATCGACGCAAACCGGCGCTGCAAGTCAGAGGACTTCACCACTAGGAGCTATCGGAGATCAAGCCTAGAGACTATGTTATCGTGCGTTTGATCATGCCGTACATTAATGTTATGCTTGCTTGGATATTCATCTCACATGATTTTGTATGATTATTCACTTGCTTACTTGGTGATGAGTGCCATTTATATTGCGACCTTATCATATTGAGTGCTCCACCAAGATGTCTGTGACATGGAAGAGTAACCCAACCTAATCATTTCTCATTTGCATTCAAACGCAAATTTTTAATAATGCACAAATTTAGTGGGAGCTCTTGCTTATCACATACTTCTCAAAGTGATGACTTATTTCATTCATTCTATCTTTTATCGAAGCTTTGATCTATAGGTTGTCATTAATTAACAAAAAGGAGGAGATTGAAAGTGTAACTAATCCCCGGGTGGTTTTGGTAATTAATAAAAACATATATGTCATTGATCTAATGAACATTGATTTTAAATTTTATAAAAGATCAATGAGTGGCAAGGCATGGACTAATGAATGTGGACCCCTCAAAATGTGAACAACAAGAATTGGCTACCCCAAGACTCTACTTTTTTTGGTTTAGTGACCAAAGTTCACATTGAGTCCCTTAGGAAAGCCAATACTATTAAAAGGGGGCGAGGTATTGTTGATGAGGTTGTTGCTCAAACTGCTCACTGATATTGCTCCAAAAACCCTCAGTCACTTTCCCAAAACGCATCTGTCCAAAACCCTAATTCATCATTTCGGTCACACCGATACAATCCATTCCGAACCCTCCGAGATGACCCATCTACTGCCACAGCCAAAAACCTAACATTTCAGTCTGGCCGAAATGGCTCTTGGTACCACCGAGATAGCCTTTCCAAGTTTCTGAGATGAAATCACTTCATTTCAGAATCACCAAGTGAAACCGATCGGAGTTATCGAAACGCGGCTCTGCCTTTGCCATTGCACTTCGGTCCCACCGAGATGGTGTAATCGGTCTCACCGAAAATGCTAACGGTCAAGTCTTTTGCACTAGTCGGTCTCACTGATATTATCACTTTAGTCCCATCGAGTTTGGTCAAAATCTTTTAATGGTTTGATTTTTGGTGCTGCCTATTTATACCCCCTCCACCACCACTTACTCTCTAAGAGAGCCATCCGAACGAAACACAACTTCCACCGTTCATTTTTTGAGAGAGAACCACCAGATCATGTGTTGAGATCAAGAGATTCCATTCCTACCATTTGAACCTTGATTTCTAGCCTCTTCAAGTTGCTTTCCACTCCAATCCTTCTCCTACCCAAGCCAAATCTATGAGAGAGAGATTGAGTTTTGAGGAGACTATCATTTGAAGCACAAGAGCAAGGAGTTCATCACCAACTAAACATATATTACCTTTTGGAGAGTGGTGTCTCCTAGATTGGTTAGGTGTCACTTGGGAGCCTCCAAGATCATGTGGAGTTGAACCAAGGAGTTTGTAAGGGCAAGGAGATTTCCTGCCTCCTGAAGATCTACCCGAGTGAGGCTAGTCGTTCGTGGATAGAAGTCATGGTGGAATAGACAAGGTTGCTTCTTCGTGGACCCTTCATGGGTGGAGCCCTCCGTGGACTCATGCAACCGTTACCCTCCGTGGGTTGAAGTATCCATAAACGTGGACGTACGATAGCACCACCTACCGAAAACACGCCAAAAATCATCGTGTGTTCATTGTGTTTGAAATCCCCAAACCCCTCCTTTACTTAATGTGCAATGTTTTACTTTCCACTGCTACACTCTTAATTGCATGTGTACAGTGATACTTAATTTGCTAGAATTGCTAAAATCTGCTAGAACTAAAATTGGGAAAGGGTTAGGTTTTATTTGGTCAAGTAGTGTAATCACCCCCCCCCCCCTCTAGACATACTTACGATCCTCCTACTGAAGAGGATGTGGACATTGACGGTGCTACCACACCTATCTTACATGATGAATTTTGGGAAGCAACACACACAAATTCACTCATCACCTCACCTCTGACGCAAGTGCCTCAATCGCCCGCGCGCATTGAAGAAATGCACACTGGTTCTGAAGAACATCAACCTTCTCTCCATACCATTGCTGAAGAAATTTCAGTTGAATCAGCTGATGAAAGGGCACAGCAAGACCTAGTTGTGGACGTCATAAATTCAACTCCTCAACGAGAAGAATCAGCTCCTTCAGCAGACACTGACACGGTTAAAAAAGCTACTGCTGAAGAAATTGCCAAATCTCAGGCAATCACTGATCCAAATGACTCCACTAGCTCTCCAAGACTTGTTTTTCATGTGAGGCCGAAGAAGATAAATCTTTAGCATGTTCTTGTTATGCCCAAGACTAGCAGAAGCCTCATGCGGCTGTAGTTCGATAATGCCAAGTTCTTCGGGGAGAAGAATTTATTTGTAGGCAAGTCCCCTTACGACTCAGCCAAGATCAGGCGTATGCGCTTCTGGACCAAGACAAAAATGAACTTCTATGCATATTTGTTGTTCGAGAAGAACAAGATTTTCCCGCGTCGTCACATTCCTCAGGTGGACATGGAGTCTATTCCATGCTTCAGGCCTGAGTTGGATGTTCTTCATGATGTTGGGTTACTAAGCTTCTATTCGGATGTATGTGACTGTGAAAGCGCAGGTTTACTCCCAGAGGGCGGGTGAATGGGAGATTTTTAGAAATTCCTTACTCTGAAGAATTTGACGAAGATCAGATAGAAGAAATAGAAACAAGAGGGAAACTAATCATCACAGATTCAGAGTACATGCAACCAGGATACATAAGAGTGAAGGACATGCAATCATACAATCATACACGCATGAAGAAAATGAACTGGGGATATAAAGATAGCATGATGAAATTCTTCAGTTCAAATTTGTCAGGGCATAGATCATAGATTCATAAGTAGCGGAATAAAGTAAGAGAGGGTTGAGGAATTTGAAACCAGGTTGGCTCGGTGAAGACAATGGAATTTGGTAGACCAGTTCCAGTTGCTGCCTAAATTGTACGTCTGGTTAAGGTGGCTAAGTCGCAACTCAGAGGACACACGGTCCTCACTGTATTCCTCTTAAGCTAAGGTCAATTAGTCCTCGCCCAATCACTCGTGGTAAGTCTTCAAGGTATACTTCCAGAACCTTCACAGACTTGTTCACCGGCACACCACAATGACTCTTGGTGTACTCAGAACTTGACGCCTAACCGTCTAGAAGAATGACAGTCTTCAAAGGTAACATGCGTCAGATCACAAAAATCAATCTCTTTAGTGATGATCAATCACTTTGTATCTGGGTTTTTCCTCACTTAGGATTCTCACAAAGTCGTCAGAGGATGGGTTGCTCTCATGACAAGTGTCAGTTTTTCTCGGAGTAGCCAACCAACAAGTGTTGTGGGGGCGGCTATTTATAGCCAGGGCAACCCGACATGAATTGTCATAAATGCCCTTGTCTCATTCGACCGTTGTCAGGATAAGGATCCACTCAATAGCTGGCACGTGGCGTAGCAACAGTCAGAATTTGAACTCTCAAATTCGTCGGGGCACTCAATTTCCACACATTTAGGCAGAATGCACTGGCGAACTCCTAACACCTCAGCCTGACCAAATTTGTCAGGGCCAGATGAAATGCGTCACTGCCGTTGTCAACAGTGTCAGCTGTACATGAGATTTCCAAAGGCTTCACTCGAGGCGGCTTTTGTGTATAGGTGAGTAGTGAGCATGACTTCGGAAATGTGAAATATGATTCACCTAGACCCCCTTTAACAGTACGGTTTTTCCTATGACTCAAATAAGTAGAAAAGAAACTATGAAAACAAAGTCTTCAAGCTTCAAACTTCACATCAATTTCTTCAAAGGTCGTACCAATTTCATCACCAAATTATTCACTTGAATAAATACATTTTCAGGGGCCGTCTTCCATGTGTTAAACCAAATCTTCTGTAACTCTGTCACCTGTGTATACTCACAAACTCATTAGTTCCTCAACCTATTCATCGTCAATACTCCAAAACCACTAAGGGGTCACTTGATGCACTTACAATCTCCCCCTTTTTGGTGATTGATGACAAATTGGTTAGGTTTCAATGGGAGTATAAATAATTTGAAGTGTAAATACAAAGTTTGAAGAAATTGGTTACAAGATATTGAGGAACCCCCCTGAAGATGTGCATATGAGGAATTTGCTTTGGATTGCAAATGCACATGGCAGGTTGAATTTGTGGAGATCTCCCCCTATATCTTGGAAACCAATCATGCATGATCATAAGATATTTGAAGAATGTGAATGGATGATGAAAATTGGTGTGTGACAAAATTGTGCATGCATGAGCAGATAATATTTAAGATCAGGCATGGATATCACATGAAGCATAAGAGTCGGACAACCAATAGTTATTAAGTTACAAATCATAGACAGCACAGCCAGAAAAACTCAAGAGTTGCAACTTAAGCAAAAACAACCCATATAACGACCCGCTTGAAGACTAACACACACTTCTCACCTTTGTCATCAAATGACCAAATGGTGAGGAATTTGAGAACTAATGCCCCTGAAGAAAAACATCATGGAGAGGATGAGGGAGCGCCAGCATTGTTGGGGTTATGCGGTGCAGAGGGACTAGCAGCAGTGTCTTCAACAGCTTCATTTTCATCGTAGTTGTGGGCGTCATAAATTCAACTCCTCAACGAGAAGAATCAGCTCCTTGGCGGAACAACGACACGGTTAAAAAGCTACTGCTGAAGAAATTGCCAAATCTCGGGCAATCACCGATCCAAATGACTCCACTAGCTCTCCAAGACTTGTTTTTCATGTGAGGCGAAGAAGATAAATCTTTAGCATGTTCTTGTTATGCCCAAGACTAGCGAAGCCTCATGCGGTCAGTAGTTCGATAATGCCAAGTTCTTCGGGAGAAGAATTTATTGTAGGCAAGTCCCTTACGACTCAGCCAAGATCGGTGCGATGCGCTCGGACCAAGACAAAATGAACTTCTATGCATATTTGTTGTTCGAGAAGAACAAGATTTTCCCGCGTCGTCACATTCCTCAGGTGGACATGGAGTCTATTCCATGCTTCAGGCCTGAGTTGGATGTTCTTCATGATGTTGGGTTACTAAGCTTCTATTCGGATGTATGTGACTGTGAAAGCGCAGGTTTACTCCCAGAGGGCGGGTGAATGGGAGATTTTTAGAAATTCCTTACTCTGAAGAATTTGTGAAGATCGATAGAAGAAATAGAAACAAGAGGGAAACTAATCATCACGCATTCGTAGTACATGCAACCAGGATACATAAGAGTGAAGGACATGCAATCATACAATCATACACGCATGAAGAAAATGAACTGGGGATATAAAGATAGCATGATGAAATTCTTCAGTTCAAATTTGTCAGGGCATAGATCATAGATTCATAAGTAGCGGAATAAAGTAAGAGAGGGTTGAGGAATTTGAAACCAGGTTGGCTCGGTGAAGACAATGGAATTTGGTAGACCAGTTCGATTCTTTGCCTAAATTATGCGTCGGTTAAGGTGGCTAAATCGCAACTCGAGGACACACGGTCCTCCTTTGTATTCCTCTTAAGCTAAGGTCAATTAGTCCTCGCCCAATCACTCGTGGTAAGTCTTCAAGGTATACTTCCAGAACCTTCACAGACTTGTTCACCGGCACACCACAATGACTCTTGGTGTACTCAGAACTTGACGCCTAACCGTCTAGAAGAATGACAGTCTTCAAAGGTAACATGCGTCAGATCACAAAAATCAATCTCTTTAGTGATGATCAATCACTTTGTATCTGGGTTTTTCCTCACTTAGGATTCTCACAAAGTCGTCAGAGGATGGGTTGCTCTCATGACAAGTGTCAGTTTTTCTCGGAGTAGCCAACCAACAAGTGTTGTGGGGGCGGCTATTTATAGCCAGGGCAACCCGACATGAATTGTCATAAATGCCCTTGTCTCATTCGACCGTTGTCGGGATAAGGATCCACTCAATAGCCGGCACGTGGCGTAGCAACAGTCAAATTTGAACTCTCAAATTCGTCGGGCACTCAATTTCCACACATTTAGGCGAGAATGCCTTTGGCGAACTCCTAACACCTCAGCTGACCAAATTTGTCGGGCGGATGAAATGCGTCCTTTGCCGTTGTCAACATGTCGGTACTGTACATGAGATTTCAAAGGCTTCACTCGAGCGGCTTTTGTGTATAGGTGAGTAGTGAGCATGACTTGAAATGTGAAATATGATTCACCTAGACCCCTTTTAACAAAGACGGTTTTTCCTATGACTCAAATAAGTAGAAAAGAAACTATGAAAACAAAGTCTTCAAGCTTCAAACTTCACATCAATTTCTTCAAAGGTCGTACCAATTTCATCACCAAATTATTCACTTGAATAAATACATTTTAGGGCCGTCTTCCATGTGTTAAACCAAATCTTACGTAACTCTGTCACTGTGTATACTCACAAACTCATTAGTTCCTCAACCTATTCATCGTCAATACTCCAAAACCACTAAGGGGTCACTTGATGCACTTACAATCTCCCCCTTTTGGTGATTGATGACAAATTAGTTAGGTTTCAATGGGAGTATAAATAATTTGAAGTGTAAATACAAAGTTTGAAGAAATTGGTTACAAGATATTGAGGAACCCCTCAAGATGTGCATATGAGGAATTTGCTTTGGATTGCAAATGCACATGGCAGGTTGAATTTGTGGAGATCTCCCCTATATCTTGGAAACCAATCATGCATGATCATAAGATATTTGAAGAATGTGAATGGATGATGAAAATTGGTGTGTGACAAAATTGTGCATGCATGAGCAGATAATATTTAAGATCGTGCATGGATATCACATGAAGCATAAGAGTCGGACAACCAATAGTTATTAAGTTACAAATCATAGACAGCACAGCCGAGAAAAACTCAAGAGTTGCAACTTAAGCAAAAACAACCCATATAACGACCGCTTGAAGACTAACACACACTTCTCACCTTTGTCATCAAATGACCAAATGGTGAGAATTTGAAACTAATGCCCTGAAGAAAAACATCATGGAGAGGATGAGGGAGCCCGGCATTGTTGGGGTTATGCGGTGCGAGAGGGACTAGCAGCGGTGTCTTCAACAGCTTCATTTTCATCGGTGGGCGATGAAGAGACTTCGAGCTGTCGGGATTGTCACGGCAGATGTCCTCTTGCAAGGACTTAGTCATGGAGCCATCGCAACTAGGAAGCTTAAAGGGGTTAATCGGGACAAAGAACACGAGAGTTTTATACTAGTTCGGCCCCTTACGGTGAAGGTAAGGCCTACGTCTAGTTGGGTTGGTATTGCTTGATGTTTCGATGACCAGGGAGTGAGATACGCTATGCCCAGTTCTCGATGAGTTGTTTCTTGTCCCTAAGCCGCCGGCGGGTCGTCCCCTTATATACACGGGTTGACGCCCTGCGGCCTATAGAGTCCCTGCCAGCTCATAGAAAGTGTCCGGCTCGGTGACTAGTTAATTCTCCTTATGTTACAAGTCATGTCATCATGGCGGTTTATCACTATGGGCCTTAAGCCGCCTGTGGGACTTAGACCCTTTATTGAACCGCCATCTTAGTGCTTGGTCTTGGGCTTCTTTCTGATGAGTCTTATTTGCGTAACCCGGCCCCTCCTGGGCGGCTTACACAAATAGCTATATCCCCAACATTAGGCCCCATATTGATTTGAAATGGTTCATGTCAATCTTAAAATACCTTAAGAAATAAACCTTCAGCCTTCTGCCTGTGCAAAGGTTTTTAACCCGCCATGACGTCATCTTCTGGATCCGGTTTAACACGCCGTGACGTCATCTTTACTTAAATTCATATTTTACTCCGCCATATCCTCCAACGGATCTTTGCTTTTACTGACCATTCTGAAAACCGAGGCGTCGGGGCCGCTGGATAATGATGTGGTCTCCTCGTTTCTCGCGCCGTCTTAGTCGGTCTTCCCTTATAAATAGGCACGACCTAGGTCTTCCATTCTCCCCCCTTTCGGTCATCCTCTTCCTCTCGCTGTGTCTCTGCCGCCCGAGCTCCGCCACCGCCGCCGTCGAGCTCCTCGTCTTCACCGACTCAGGCCGCTGCATCAACCCGAATCTGACCAGACATCAACGGCAAACTTCCACAGCCCGTCCACATCCGTAAGTTCCCTTCTTTCCCTTTCTTAGATCTACATTGGAGATTCTTCGAGTTCGTCGGTTTTCATCGCCCCCGCGGCGAACCCTTATGTTCTTCACCTTCGATGCCATGTTCCTTTTTGATCTTTAGACAACTAGAACTACTGCGGTGGCTGTTCCGCATCCATCTCGAATAGAAACAGATCTCATTTCCCTTGTTTAAAGGCCTCCTTCGAGTGTATGAACTTTCTCAGTACTGGCTTTAGGTCTAGAAATTTTGTTTTTCAGAGCAATTGTTTGATCCAAAATAATAGCTGAAACTTGTGAAACTTGTTTGTTCCACACTTAGCCAAAAATCTGCACCTGTTGACTCTACGATAGTGCATATAGCCTTGTTTGCTTCCAGCGATTTAAGAAAATTTAACTGCCTTTGATACTTGTAGTGGCTTAAATACCACTGAATAATTACTCATATATCATTAGGCCCCTTCTTAAGCCGCCGTTTTGAATAAACTCACGAAGTTCTCCTCAGGGTTATAAATTGAACCGGAAAATTTTCCTATTGTCATAGGTTTCAATTTGCCTAATGGCTCCCAAGGTTCCCAAACCTCCGGTGACCTGCAACTGGGTCAAGTCCATCGTTACAGAAAGCACTTTGTCTGATTTTGTGAAATCCGGCCATCTGCCCAAGAAAGAGATCATGTCTTATCGTGCTCCTAACCCGTCAGAGGAAAAGCCTCAACCCAAGGAGGGGGAGGTTATCGTGTTTACTGATCACATGAACCGGGGCTTCGCTCCACCCGGTTCAAAATTCTTCAGGGATGTTTTGCATTTCTTTGATCTCAGACCTCAAGACATCGGGCCCAATTCCGTGTCAAATATTTGCAACTTCCAAGTCTTCTGCGAGGTGTACCTTGGAGAAGAACCCAGCTTACTTTTATTCTGAGAATTGTTTTACTTAAACCGGCAGAACGAACGCGCGAACGGGCCCGATCTAGAACTTGGTGGCATCTCGATTCAGCGGCGGAGAGACTGACTTTTCCCTTATGTTGAACTACCGAGTCATCCAAAGGATTGGAATCAGACGTGGTTTTACTGCCAGGACACTTCTCCGGCTGAGGAAAATCCTCTGCCTGGCTTCCGCGCCTTGCGCCTTGAATCCAACCACCCGCTGCCGGATAAATTGACTGTTGTTGAACGTCTGCCACTTGCTCCTACCATTAGTAAAATCAAAGCAGTTTTGGGAAATGGCTTAGATGGCATTGACCTGGTCCGAGTCTGGGTCGCTTGGCAAGTGATTCCGTTAAGCCGCCGCCCCGGCTTAATGTGCACCTACTCAGGCGAGAAAGATGACCCACTGCATCACAGTCCCGACGACTTACCAGATGATGTGGTAGAGGCTACGACCCAGACGTTGTTGAAAGAGGGCACGGTGACTAGTAATGCCTTTGGCTTACTTCCTTTTTGCAAGAAGAACCCGACCCCTGCAGTAAGTCACCAACCTCAATAACTACTCCTTACTATGTTATACCTTGCTTTTATTTATAACCCTTTACCATTTTTCCTCAGGCCAATGACAACTTCTGGAAGGTCAAGTATAACCATGAGGCTGCCAAACAAGCCAGAGCGGCCAAGAGAACCGAAAGAAAAGCCGCCAAAACAGGAACTTCAAGGAAAAGGAAGCCAAGCGCTTCAGATTTACTTAAATTGGACGACACTTCTGACGATGAAGAAGAGGTAATCCTTAATTCTCCTAACTCCTTTATCATTATTTTATTGACATTCTACCCTTTCAGGAGGATAAGGGAACAGCCAAGCGGTTGACGAAGAGGTAACTATAATCTCCTCCGACTCAGAGCCATTGCCAAAGCCAAAAATCCGAAGGGTGACCCGTAAAGTAAGATTTTCACATCCTTTAGCTTATCAAGATCCTCAATTTCTTTTGAAGCAACAGACTCATGAAAACCGGAGGCATACCCGGACCTCCAAAGATGCAGAACTTTCCTCCGGCTTACCTGATGTAACCAGGAAGCGCCAAACTGAGGTTATCTCCGACTTATATTCTGCTTTCCCCTTAGCGGGCTTAATATGTCCACCTCTCAATTCATCTGACTCTAATTATCAGGAGACCTCACCTTCCTCCAGTGAGTCTATGCAATCCAACATGCCGGCTTTTAAAACAGCCCCGGGTAATGTAAACTTATTTACCTTATACTTTACCTTACCCATGTTTTTGTACTCACCCTTCTTCCTTGTCCACAGCATGCAAGTGAAGCCCAGTAAGAGGGCAAGAAAGAATAAGCCGTCCCAAGATCCGGTCATAACTGAACTGGAACTCGGAACAGCTGCCCCTGACACTTCCACTCATCAACCGCCGCCTGAACCGGTTTATGATATTCCAGCACCAACCTCTGATCCGCCCGCTGAATAAACTCTTGGCGGTTACGATAAACCGAAACTCCTAACCCGCCAAGACAATCGATCCGAAGTTGAGATTCTCAAGACTCGCTTTGTCGAGCCGAGTCAACCCACTGTCCTTGCCAAGTGCCCTGCCAAAGAGGAACTTTTGGAGCGCCGAAAGGCCAAGTTAGACATTGCAGAGTATACTCATTTGGGTATTGGGGATATCGTCTCTGGTTATATCAGTCAAGTGCATAGCAGCCATGACTGAAATTGACATGGTGAAACAGATACAGCAAAAATCTGAGGTATGACCTATGTTACTTTTCCTTAATCATACTTACTGTACCAGCCCCCAAGTCTATAGCTTATAAGCAAATATGCTGCAGACTTAGAAAATTGCCTAACACAGCTTGTCCGGCTTGGAAAGAAAGATATTTAACCCGATTGTAGCATGATACTTTGAACTTGCGATACACATTAGTCCCCAAGTGTCAAGCATCTTTGCTTGCAAAGTGCTTGGGACTTAAATTTCCATGAACTGGCGTAGCAATTTAAAGCTCTTCAGTGTACATTAGCCCCCAAGTGTCAAGTACCTTTGCTTTCAAAGTGCTTGGGACTTAATGTTTATCTTATAATGATTCTGACTATTACCCGGCATCAATTCAGGCCACCATAAGTCAACTTGAATCAGAGATTGCTCACCTGAAGAATCGCCTGGCAGCCCAGGAACTTGAAATCCAAAAGGCCAACTCCAAGTTCGAATTCAGTATCTCTGAACAAGAGAAGTTGAAGAAAAACTTTGCAACAGATAAGCAAAACTGGGCTGATGAAAAGGCTTCACTGGTGACCGGGCCGAAACGGCAGAGGCATTGCTTGCAGAATCCACAGCTGAGCTGTCCAGCTTAAAGCGCCAGATATCTCAAATGGTCTCAGCAATCTTTGGTAAGTTACTCATACAAACTTTAAATATTGCAAACCTTCTTTCAATGATTACTTCAATTGTCACCTCCGGCTCATCTTATGTGTAATAATGCAGGCCCCAGGAGCACAAACCTCAAGCAGAACATGTTGATCAAGCTGAAGGCGGTTTATACTATGGTGGAACAGCTCTACACCGGGTCACAACATGCTTTGGCCATTGTAGCTTTATCAAATGACGTTCCTCACCTTCTGCAAGACGTTCTGAAGCGGCTTGATGTGTTACCTCAGCGGATCCAAGAACTAAGGCGGGCATCCGCAAGAGCCGGGGCCATAGCCGCGTTGAGCCGGGCTAAAGCATGGATTCTAGAATTAGACCCGGCCGACCTGGCTCTTGGATACCCGAGTCTGAAAGAGGATGGGACCGTATTTGATGAACAGGATTTCACCGCATGTGTCAAAGTTATACGCCCTGTGGCTACTCTTATTGGAAACGATACTGATCTTACCAAGTATCAGCCGGGTTATGATAGCAAGAATCAGAGAATTCCAACGCCTCTTTATGATGACGTCAGCCTGATCCCTCCAATCCGTAAGCATACCTTTGCCCCTGAAGTCGACCCGGCCGGTTTAATAGATGACGAAGCTGAGTTTGAAGCTTTGAGTGGCATTGACTGGGCATCGTCCACCTTCCAGGACAAGGCAGCCGACGGAGAGGCGAAGAAGGATAACCCGGATTCTTCAAGCCAACCAAAGGAGTGAACCGCCAGGCGTCATATGTTTCTGTCTTTGTGAAAACAATGCTTCATTATTCAGACTCGGGGAGTCTTGTAATAGGGTAGAAAAAACCTCTCGACTTTTGCCATGCCTTCGCGCATGTTTATGGCGCTCAATACTTTCTTAAGCTGCCATCGCTATATCCTTCCAGCTTATATTGATCTTCTATTTCCTTTAAACAAAAAATTGCTTGCCTTGTCCTGTGATCCTTTTGGTAATCTCGCCGGCTTATATGACCCCACTCATGTGGGTAATTTTAACTCCTGAAAGTTGGAATTCACCCGGCACTTAACAACCTGGGGTGATCAATATTAAGCCGGAAGAACAAAAACCATCTCACAGTCCTTTCAAGAAGATCTCAAGATAGTCAAGTAATCATGCTTATGAAGTATAATAGACAATAAACAATATTCAAAGGCTTCTGATTCGAATACGATCAATAAACCGTTCCAAAGGGGTTAAGCTAAGATTCGGATACGATCATATAGCCCCCAGTGGCTTTGGCGATGCCGACCAAGAGGGTATCGACAGCTATGTTCTCTTTGGTTCGAATAAACCTATGTTTGAACAGGAAGCCCCCAAGTGACCATAAGAGTTGTTTAATGACGCTGATTCAAATACGATCCACGTCAGACCCAAAGGGGTTAAGCTATGATTCAAATATGATCAAGAAGCCCCCAAGTGGGTTTGGCAGTATGCCGATCAAGCGGGTATCGACAGCTATGTTCTCTTTAGTTCGAATACGACCTATGTTTGAACAGGAAGCCCCCAAGTGATCATGGCTAGATTCAGATATGATCATAAGCCGGACCAAAGGGAAAGCCGGATTCAGATATGATCCTCTCCCTGTTGGTTGTTTCCACCACCTGATAAAGAAGACATATAAACCTTTGAGGGTGAAAAGGACAGAGGTCCTGCTTTGTTGCTTTATATAATATATACATCTTGAAAATATATACATCTTGAGAGCCGGTGGCTCAAGTATAATAAGGCCGAAGATGAGCGATATTCCACAGCCGGCGGGTCTCTTCCTCTGACTTACGTGAGTCTTTGTTCTCTCGAACATCGATGAGGTAGTATGACCCGTTGTTCAGATTCTTGCTGACCACAAAGGGTCCTTCCCAAGGAGGGGATAGCTTGTGCATATCAGACTGATCCTGGATGAGCCAGAGCACTAAGTCGCCTTCCTGAAAGGTTCTGCTTCTGACCCGGCGGCTGTGATAACGGCGCAGGTCTTGCTGGTAAATCATCGAGCGGGCTATTGCCAAGTCTCGCTCCTCATCCAACAAGTCAAGTGCATCCTGACGAGCTTTTTCGTTATCAGCCTCAACGTAAGCCGCCACGCGGGGTGAGTCGTGCCGGATGTCACTTGGCAGGACTGCCTCTGCTCCGTACACCATGAAGAAAGGTGTGTAACCTGTAGACTTGTTAGGCGTAGTGTTGATGCTCCACAGTATAGAGCGTAGCTCCTCCACCCAACAACCCGGGGTCCGCTGTAAGGGGACCAAGAGCCGGGGTTTGATACCCTTCAGGATCTCCTGATTAGCTCTTTCTGCTTGACCATTGTATTGAGGACGAGCAACAGCGGAAACATCAAGCCGGATATGTTCTCGTTGACAGAACTCTTCCATGGCACCCTTGGAGAGATTAGTGCCATTATCAGTTATGATGCTGTGTGGAAAACCAAAACGAAAGATCACCTTTTTCATGAACTGAACTGTTGTGGCTGCATCACACTTACTGACCGGCTCTACCTCAACCCACTTTATAAACTTATCCACTGCCACCAGGAGGCGTGTCTTTTTATCCTTAGACCTCTTGAACGGTCCAACCATGTCAAGCCCCCAGGCTGTGAACGGCCAAGTAATTGGAATCATCCTCAGCTCTTGAGCCGGCGTATGAGCTCATCGTGAGAATTTTTGACATCCGTCACATTTGCTGACCAGATCCTTCGCATCAGCATGAGCCGTCGGCCAATAGAAACCATGACGGATAGCCTTGGCCACAAGAGATTTTGAGCCGGCATGATGACCACAATCTCCTTCATGGATCTCACGGCATATCTCGACCTCCGCAGCAACACACAACGTTGAAACGCCCAAGTGACACTGCGGTGATGTAACTCGCCATGAACAATCGTCATAGATTTGGACCGCCTGATGATTTGTCTCGCCAAAGTCTCATCCTCAGGCAATTCTCCCCGGGTCATATAGGCCAAATATGGCACTGTCCAATCCGGGATGACGTGAAGAGCTGCCACCAGCTATGCCTCCGGGTCTGGCACTGCTAGTTCTTCCTCTCTAGGTACCTTGATAGAAGGATTATGCAAAACATCGAGAAAGGTGTTAGGCGGCACCAGCTTACGCTGAGATCCCAGCCGGCTTAAAGCATCAGCCGCCTCATTCTTCCTTCGATCAATGTGCTCCACTTGATAACCTTTGAAGTGTCCAGCCACAGCATCAACTTCACGACGGCAAGCCGCCATAAGGGATCCTTGAATCCCACTTGCACGACACTGTTGAGCCACAAGATCCGAGTCACCCAAACACCTTACCCGCTCAAATTCATCTCTTTGGCCATCCTGAGACCATGGAGTAAGGCCTCATACTCAGCTGCATTGTTAGTACAAGGAAACATAAGCCGGAGCACATAACAAAATTTGTCACCTCGGGGGGAAGTCAAAACAACTCCAGCCCCCGAGCCTTCCAACTGCCTGGACCCATCAAAGTGAATAGTCCAATATGTGTTATCTGGCTTCTCCTCAGGTGCCTGTAACTCTGTCCAATCATTGATAAAGTCCACCAAGGCTTGAGACTTAATAGCGGTACGTGGCATGTACTTCAAACCATGAGGCCCAAGCTCAATGGCCCACTTGGCGACTCGCCCCTGTGGCTTCCCTGCTCGATGATGTCTCCCAAGGGGCGAACTTACCACGCTTATAGGATGACCTTGGAAGTATCTTGCTCAGCTTCCGCTTGCCATAAACACTCCGTAAACAAGTTTCTGCCAATGTGGATACCTTTGGTTAGACTCAATGAGCACCTCACTGATGTAGTAAACCGGCTGTTGAACCGGATGCTCCTTGCCAGCCTCCTTACGCTCCACCACGATGGCAACACTGACAGCTCGTGAGTTAGCAGCCACATATAACAGCAACGGCTCTTTATCAATGGGAGCCGCAAGGACCGGCGGCTCAGACAACTGTCTCTTTAAATCTTCAAAGGCAGTATTAGCAGCATCACTCTAGATAGAAGTGTCTGTTTTATTCATCATCTGATACAGCGGTAGGGCCTTCTCACCTAACCGGCTTATGAACCGGATTAAAGCAGCAACACGACCCGCCAGTCGCTGAACATCATTGATGCACGCCGGTTTGGCCAAAGAGGTAATTGCCTTGATCTTCTCCGGATTAGCTTCAATGCCTCTGTTTGAGACCAGGAAACCCAAAAGCTTGCCTGCAGGTACACCAAATACACACTTTGCCGGGTTAAGCATCATCTTATAAACCCGGAGATTATCAAAGGTCTCTTTCAAATCAGATATCAAGGTTTCCTTCTCTCTGGACTTCACCATGATGTCATCCACATAAGCGTGAACATTGCGCCCAATTTGATCGTGGAGACAGTTCTGTACACATCGCTGATAAGTCGCCTGAGCACTCTTGAGCCCAAATGGCATAGATACATAGCAGAAGGCTCCAAACGGAGTGATGAACGTCGTCTTCTCCTGGTCCTTAACTGCCATTTTGATCTGATGATAACCAGAGTAAGCATCTAAAAAACTCAAACGCTCGCAACCCGCCGTAGCATCAATGATTTGATCAATACGGGGGAGAGCAAAGGGATCAGCCGGACAAGCCTTATTTAAGTCCGTGTAATCCACACACATCCGCCAGGTGCTGTTCTTCTTGAGCACGAGCACCGGGTTAGCCAACCACTCCGGGTGAAAAACTTCAACAATAAACCCAGCCGCTAAGAGCCGGGCGACTTCCTCTCCAATAGCTTTCCGTCTCTCTTCGTTGAACCGTCAAAGAAACTGCCTGACCGGCTTATACTTCGAATCAATATTGAGAGTGTGCTCAGCGAGTTCTCTCGGTACACCCGGCATGTCAGAAGGTTTCCATGCGAAGATGTCCAGGTTCTCACGGATGAACTCGATGAGCGTGATTTCCTATTTAGGATCCAAATTGGCATTGATACTGAACTGCTTAGACGAATCGCCTGGAGTGAAATCAACAAGCTTGGTTTCAACAGCCGACTTAAACTTCATCGCTGGGTCATGCTCGGTGGTTGGCTTCTTTAGAGAGGTCATATCCGCCGGGTCAACATTGTCTTGATAAAACTTTAGCTCCTCTGCTGCACAGATAGACTCGGCATAAGCCGCGTCGCCCTCCTCACATTCCAGGGCTACCTTTCGACTTCCATGCACGGTGATGGTGCCCTTGTGACCCGGCATCTTAAGCTATAGATAAACATAACACGGCCGTGCCATGAACTTGGTATAACCCGGCCGACCAAATAGAGCATGATATGGACTCTTGATTTTGACCACCTCAAAAGTTAATTTCTCAGCTCTAGAATCATACTCATCTCTAAAGGCCACTTCCAGTTCAATCTTGCCGACTGGGTAAGCTGACTTACCAGGCACCACCCCATGAAAAACAGTGCTGGATGTCTTCAAATCCTTATCAATCAATCCCATGCGTCGAAAGGTCTCATAATAAAGGATATTGATGCTGCTACCTCCGTCCATGAGTACCTTAGTGAATTTATATCCACCAACCTGAGGTGCTACCACCAAGGCTAACTGACCCGGATTATCAACCCGGAGGGGATGATCTTCCCTGCTCCATACAATGGGCTGTTCTGACCACCTCAAATAACGGGGAACCGCCGGCTCAACTGAATTCACGGCCCTCTTATGAACCTTCTGGTCACGTTTGCACAAGTTAGTGGTGAACATGTGATACTGCCCACTATTCAGCTGCTTCGGGTGGCTTTGATAACCCGACTGCTGCTGCCGTTGTCCCCCTTGACCAGACTGTTGTTGATTATAACTGCCTTGATGTCCCTGAAAGCCGGAACTTGAACCGCCGCCCGGGCCATGAAAGCCGCCGGCTCCTGAGCCGCCGCCCAACCCGTGATTGCTATCAAACGTGTTGGAATTCTTAAAAGCTTTCATGATCGCGCAATCTTTCCATAAGTGGGTGGCAGGTCGTTCCCGGGTGTCGTGTCTCGGGCAAGGCTCATTGAGTAACTTCTCAAGAGATGGGCCTGACCCGCTAGACCGAGGGGGTGGTTTTCCCTTACGTCTCTGATTGTTACCCTGTGCATTGGCGTTGGCTACAAACTCCGGGTTACCCTCAACCTTACGCTTATTGCCTCCTTGATTCATCGGGTTATGCTGCTGACCCTTTCCATTGCCGTTCTTCTTTCCCTTCCCTGTCTTTTCCTCATCAGACGTGGGATCCTTGGTACTATCAGAGTCGGCGTATTTGACTAAAGCTGCCATCAGCGTACCCATATCATTGCAATCACGCTTAAGGCGCCCGGCTTCGTGTCGGCCGCTCAAAGAGGCGATCTTCTCCAACATGAGGATGCAGAGCCGCATCCATCTTGTCGATTTAATGTATTATCTCCTTGACCCGCGCATCTAATGAGTCTTGGATTCACCCTCCTGCTGCTTACAATTTGTCCAGTCCACAATCGACATAGATTGCTTGCAAGTGTATTTGAAGTTCTGGATGAACCGGGCTTTTAGCTCTGCCCATGAACTAATGGAATTGGGTGGCAAGCCCTTTAACCAAGACCCGGCCGTTCCATCTAACATCATGGTGAAGTACTTAGCCATTGCTGCATCACTGACCTCCAACAGCTCTCTGGCCATCTCATAACTTTTGATCCACACTCCGGGCTGTAAGTCGGCCGTGTAATTCGGCACCTTCCGAGGTCCCTTAAAGTCCTTGGGTAAACGTACATTACGTAGAGCCGGTACTAAGCAAGGAACACCCCCGGTTCAAGTAGCCACTCCCGCCTCAACGGAAGTCGTCGGATAATCTGGAAAGTCCTGATGAGCCGTTTGTTGAGCCGCTAGCTGAGCCGCCCGCTCGTCCTCCTGACGTATTCGGTCCTACACCGGGTTATAACCACCGGGCGGGTTACGGTGCTGGCCGTTTCTTGACAAAGCTTCTGACTCCATGTGCCTGCTGTAACTCGGACTCCGGTTTGGATGAGCCGGAGCTAACCAAGGCGGAGGAGTTGAATGAATCTTGTCCTGGCTGTAGGAATAAGTCTCTTGCTGAGCCAAGGCTGTATGGACGAGGTCTCTGATCCTTCGGGTCTCTACTATTGTTGGCTCGTCTCCGTCCACCGGGAGAGCCGCCAAACATGCTGATGCTGCGATCAAGTTCTCCATGGGGTTGGAAAAGTGACCCGACGGTATCGGTACGTAACAGGGCGGTGCCATGTTTCCATGAGTAGGTGCCATCTCCCGAGGCTGAGCCAGTCCTCCTGTTCCGGCTATCATAAACTGATTTGCATCTGGCGGGTTACTTGGGCCGGCTCCGGGTGTAGCGAAAAGATTCCAAGGATCATAAACCGGAGGTAAACAAGATTGGGTTTTCTGATGCCTCCTCCTCATCACCTCGTTAGATGCGTTCAGGCTCATCGTAAGCTGGAAGGCTTCTGACTGTAGCTGTTGTGCCCGTGCATCCAAAGCCGCCCATTCTGTGGCTAACCTGGTGTCCTCAGCTGCTAAGGCCTCCTTGGACCGAGATATCTCCTCACGCACCCGTGCCACCTCCGCGTTATGCTCATCTTGATTCGCAGGGATGACTGTGGTGGTTAACAGGGCCGTCAGCTTATCCATAAGATCCATCAAGACTGAGCGGCGGGCGACGGGGCTCTCCCGCCCGCCACTATCGACCGGACGTTATTGCTGTTGCAGCCGTTGAGTTTTGACCGGGTTGAGTACCAGCCATGAAGACTCCTGCCCAGTTTGGCGGCTCATAAGGGTCCCGAATACTACAGCCGTCGGAACAGCCCCTAAGCCCGCCATCCTGTAACAGATACAACGAATCTGTTGAACTGGCGGACGAATCACCGTCGGAGCGGACGGTCGTCTCACCACCATCTATAGATCCTTCAGAAAGCTCTCCTCCATGGATGCAACCCACGAAGTCACGCTTCACGACAGGTTGAGCTCGGGCGGGTCTCGCACGCTGAGCCGTTTCGACGAGGTCGGTGCAGCAGTCCCGCTCAGGGCCCGGCTCACCAATCCGGCCGATGAAGACGTGGATTCCGCCAAAGGGGGCCCGGTACCCGTACTCAATTGAGCCGGCGTTGGGGCCCCAGCATTCATCGTTGATGTAGATCTTGCCGCGACGACTCTTGGTCATCCGACCCACTGCGTATCCCTTGAGCCCTTCGAAGTTGCCCTTCAAGAACTCAAATCCACCGTGCGCTGGCCCCACGGTGGGCGCCAACTATCGTGGGATTGTCACGGCATATGTCCTCTTCCAAGGACTTAGTCGTGGAGCCATCGCAACTAGGAAGCTTAAAGGGGTTAATCGGGACAAAGGACACGAGAGTTTTATACTAGTTCGGCCCCTTACGGTGAAGGTAAGGCCTACGTCTAGTTGGGTTGGTATTGCTTGATGTTTCGATGACTAGGGAGCGAGATACGCTATGCCCAGTTCTCGATGAGTTGTTTCTTGTCCCTAAGCCGCCGTGGTCGCCCTTTATATACA
>JAHIAM010003725.1:0-24075 GCA_021605205.1 Aegilops longissima | reverse complement strand
GTGGGAAACTACACAAGAATAACAACACTTGTAATGTGCATGGCATGAGAACATAACTGTTTATTCAATTGAAACTGAAATCAACATAGAGCAAGTTACAACAGCAAACAGCCAAACACGTTGAAGAAACAGGTTTAAAACATACCTTGCACCATTGAGTTTCAATTGCATCCTTAAATTTGAAATTGGTTGGTATCAAGAATACAATGATGCAAGAGCAAAGTAGTATGAACCATAGCTACGGAACCTGACCGAGAACAATTCTTCTTCTCGCTTAAGCGTTGACTTGGGTTCGGAGTGGTGGTCCTCGTGATTTGGGCACTGCAGCTTGCCTTACTAACTGCTCGTGTTTGGGTGCTCGTGGTGGAGACGGTGATGTGTCAACGGAACCGGGTGTCTATCTGCTGGGGTTGGGGTTAGAAGGGGTGTAGCTGGTTCTCTGTCCAACTGGGTAGGGGTACAATCTGCATGAGTGTGGGTTATGTGTGGTGGGGCTGATTCTTGGGCAAGTACAACCGTGGTTCTATCTACATCGACAGGTAGCACAATCTTTTTCTGAAGACCGTGTTTTACTCCCACAGATATCGCCATCACTCCCTCCAATTGAAATGGCTGATAAACAAGAAAAGTAATTGAATGTACAAACATTGTAAGATAGACAGTGCATTGGATAGTAGGGAAGAAAACAGGCCATGAAATAATTCACATTTATGTTGTCTAAGCAAATGAATAGCAGGACATAATTTCACATATATGATGGCTAATTAAACAGGATAGCATGACACAATTTCACATGTATGATGGCTAACTAAACAGGATAGAATGACATACTTCAAAATATGATGACTATGTAAACAGGATGACATGATATAACTATACGATGTGTCTATTAAAGTGGTTGGCATGCCATAAATCACAAACATGCCGCCGATGGAAACATGATGGCATGATATAATTCACTGATAGAATGACATAATTTAAATATGATGACTATGTAAACAGGATGAGATGATATAACTATATTATGTCTTTAGAAAATGGGTTGGCATGCCATAATTCAGATACATGCTGTCTATGTAAACATCATGGCATGACATAATTCAAATATATGATTTATATACTAAGGAAGTGTGCAGAGGGCAATTGCATACATGATGTGTCAAGTAAGGAGATGGCATTCAATATTGTGTATATGATGTAAAAACTAAGCATTGCAATACAACATATGCATTATATGAGTAATATAACCCTGCCAAGTTTGAGCATACACCTCGGGGGATAATAGGACTGGTCATCTCCTCTGAATCCTCCTCTCAAGAGCTATCTCAGAATCAGCAAGATATCTGCTTCAGCAGGTAGCATTGTCTGCTCTGAAGACCTTGTTTTCACTCAAGATTTCTCCATCACCAATTCAAATGGTTGATGCACAAGAAGAGCAGTTGAATATACAAACATTATCGACAAAAGCAATGAGAAATACAAAAAAAGGACGGCATGATATAATTCACATATATGACGCTTGCTTAAACAGCATGGCATTGCATAATTCACATACATAATGCCTTGCAACAAGATAACATTGCATAATTCACATATATAATGTCTTGCAAAAAGTGGGCATTGCATAATTCACATATATGGTAATTAGACACTAAACAGGTGGCATTCACACAAAGCATGTCTAAACTAAGCAAATGACATAGCAATGCAAGATACCATACGCACGATATGAGTAACATAACCCTTCCAAGTTAGGGCATGCACCTCAGGGGGGAAATATGACTGGTCATCTATCTCTGAATCCTCCTCTGAGGAGCTATCGGTAACCAACAAGACATGCGCTTCGTCAGATAGCATTGTCTGCTCTGAAGACCTTGTTTCCACTCCAGATTTTTCCATGACCGTGCCGAATGGCTGATGCACAGGAAGAGTAATTGAATGTACTAAAATTGTTGACAAATTTTACACATAATAAAAAAATGATGGCATGATATTTCACATATAAGATGACTGGCGAACCAGGGTGGCATTGCAAAATTCATATATATGATGCCTGGCTAGACAAGATGGCATTGCATGATTCACATATACGATAAAGAAACAAAACAGATGGCATTGACACAAAGCATGTCTAAACTAAGCAGATGACATCTTTAATGTATACAGTAGGCAATGCAAGGCACCATATGCATGATATTACCAACATCAGCATGCCAAGTTAGAGCGAAGACCTCATGGGGTAAATAGGAGTGGTCTTCTCCTTCCGAATCCCCCTCGTAACAGTTATCTTCCTCTTGATTACGATCCGAAATGGGTGGAGGGGGAGCTGCCTTTGCGCCCACCATGGAACGATGTCTGCATGAAATTTTATTGCCACGCAAGGCTCATCTCTTTTGCTCTACATGATCAGTTCCATTGTGTACAATAACTGGCATGCATAGGAATAAAACATAGTGAGATTATGTAGGGAATGCATGCACAAATCCAGAGTGATGGTAGCAAACTATGGATAGACCCAAAACTAATGATAGCAGGCAGATAATAGCTTTAGTTAAAAAATACAGATAATGGCTCCTTTAATGTTTGTTTGCACCCAACATGAAACTCATAGTAGACACCGGAGATTAACCAAATAGTAGACAGATAGTACTGATTATTGCCCCAATATGTACCCCACAACCATTTAAAAACTCAAGTTTCAGCATTAGTTTGGACCTGACTCGGAGTCTAATAGGTGAACACGACGATAATGTAGCATGTCATCATATTAAGCGACGCATAACATAAGCAGACACGAAAGAGTGCGACCTCTCTTGCGGACCCGTGTAGTCCTCAAGATCATCTGCTTAGTTGATGATGGTAATGCAATTGTCGTGGCTGCCGGCGGCGGGGAAGAAGATCTGAGGCGGTGAAAGACAGTCTCGAGAGTGGATCCCTGCTGTGGTGAACCCTTCCATCATTGGAGCAGTTGATGCTGGGTGGAACACACAATACAGAGCAGGACAAACCACACAAGGTTTTCTTTAACACATATCCGTAATGAAGTAATTGAGTAAGGGCTTGTTTGAATTTGAGGATTCTAACAATGCAGGATAGGAAATAGACAGGAATAGGATAGGAATGCACGCAAAACAGAGAATTTACAAACACAGGATTTCTGCCAATCTAGGTGTTTGATTCACAACAATTGGAAGATCACAGGATGCAAAAAAGCATGGTGAGATTAAGTCAAACCACAAGAAAATGTACGGTTATAATGCTATTATGCTACTATCTCTTAGTCTTGTGCTTGATGAATAGGAATATGAAAAGGGGTAGAAGTGGAAATTAGAATTCCTACGGTTTTTCTTTCAAGGAGACACTAAAGGAACAAATCCTACAGTTTTCCTTTGCTCCATTCCTTTGCACCAAATTCATGAAAAGTAGTACCATAGGGAACTTTCCAATTCCTATGTTTTTCATTCACTTTTCCTTTCAAGCAATGGCGATTCTAGTAGGCAGGCTTGAGCAAGGAAAATCCTACACTAAAAAATGTTTTTGTGCTACTTCTATTACTTTGGACCCAGGCCACGCCATACTAGCTCAACTCCCTGTGCCCATCGACAAATGCACAGCTCAAACGCAGAGATAAATAATGATGGCGTTCAAGAGAGTCCATCACGGATAGCTAAGTTGCACGGTACCTCACCGCTTGTCATATAGTAGGATAAAATAATCGTATTTCCGTTACTACGAAAGTGCTCAATGGACAATATATATAACATGTAGAGTAAAAAGAGATGCAACAAGTGTACAACCTCTTTGGCGAAGCCATGTTGATCTTAGCGTGATTGGGTTGGCGGTGAGGATGCTCCGCTGACTTTGCTATCGGAGGAGGGAAGAAGATCTTAGGTGTCTGGAGACAGATCCCGAGGTACTGCTCCGCTGTGATGTAGGGTTTCGTCGTTGGAGCAGCTCCGTGAGTTGTACGACGCCGAGGTGAAGCAGACAAGAGAGACAACGAACAACGTTAACCTGAGTGGAATTCTAATAGCATCTCCAATACATGACGTAAAATACATAACCACAAAGTGCTAGATGTAAAATACATCAGCTGCTCATCTCTAAACTTAATTGTCGAAATTGAACTTAACTGTCGAACTGAACTTAACTGTCGAAACTGAACCTAACTGTCAAAACTGAACGCACTAGCAAGTTGAGGCTACACGTCGGTCGATTGACTTTTTCATCTCTGGTCAGTCGATTTTGCAGCCGTTGGATACGAAATCAAGGGCCTGCCGTTCATCTTCAACCTCCACCCCCTTGAGCCGCCAGCCACCACCGGCCAAACAGCAGTCCCCCGCCGCCCGCGGCCGGTGGTGCAACGCCCCGCCCGCCCCGAAAACACTCCCCACAGCCGGTCTGCCGCCGCCCCGGCCATCCCTCTAGGCCCCCACGTGCCGAGCTTTTTCTCCGGCGATCCCCACGCCACCGCCCCGCCAACGCCCGCCACCGCGGTGACCACCGCCCCATCCTGAACCCTAAGATAGATAGTGGGTACCTCTCCGTGAGCCCCCTCCCCGCTGCGGCTGGTTCTTCCTTCACCCCGTGAGCCCACCCTTGAAAATCGATCGACCCAAAAGTCGATTTAGTCGACTGAAGTGTAGCCAAATCGGATCAGCATCGCAAGCAAGAGCAAGAGCGAGAGCAGCAGCGCGAGCAAGAGCAATAGCAAGAGCAGACCAGGCAGGGGACCGAGAGCAAGAGCAGAGCAGCAGCGCGAGCGAGAGCTAAAGCAGCAGCAGCTCCTACTGATGTGGACGTCGCCACCGAGGGAGCGACGCCGTGGAGGAAGTGGCCGGCGACGCCGCCGTGGATGGAACCGTGCCGTGTCGGCTCGGGACCGAGCGCCGGCAGCACTGTGAGATCGAATCAAGAAGAAAATGCGGCGATTAGTGTACAACCTCTTTGGTGGCTCCGATTAGGCCGCAGCTTCATCCGAGGAAACGATGATGATGATGCTCTTCCGGTGGTGCAGGTGAAGACGGCGGTGTGGGAATGGAGGTGGCGTGAAAGACGAGGGGAACGTCGGGGCAGCTCCTTGGAGGTGGAGGACGGGGTGGCTGAACCGGCGGGATGATGAGATCGACGACGGATCCTCATCCGCACGGTGGATGAGGGACGCCGAGGTGTTGTAGTGGACGACGCCGTCGGGGAAGAGGCTCCGCTGGGTGGCGGACGGAGCAGGGTGTGGGTTTCGACGCTGGTTTTCGCGGCCTCGGTGTACGAATGGGTGGGCGGATGGGATGGCAAAGGGGAACCATGGCTTAGAGACGCGCTTGTCCGAAATGTGGGGTAAGTACGAAAGTACCCCCACCGATTTGAGGCGGTTCTTTCGGTTCAGGGTACCACGGGCATTTCGCGTGTCGGGATTTCACAGAGGTGGGAGTTTTCGCGCTGTAATTTCGAATAGCAAGGCGCGGGTTGAGATGGAGGAGTTGTTTGAGCACAACGAGACAAAGATATATCTTAAATATTTCGGGCTAACAAGGCGCGGGTTGAAGAGGCGGAGTTTCAAAGACGATGACATGAGACGCTTAGCTTCAATTTTCGACATAACAAGGCGCGGCTTGAAATTTCGGAAGAACAAGCTTAACGTGTACCCCAAAAAAAAAGACAATTTGCACCTCAACACGCACAACACACACACACACAAACATCATTTAGACTAGAATAAGGTACACGTGCATTGCACATATGAGATTTGGCAACCAAATATGAATAAATACCACATTAGAGCATGCAAGCTTTGAGTCATATATACATGATGTAGATGTTCGTTTAATTCTTATAGTTCAATTCATTCAAAATCATCTAGTTTTTATAAGAAAGCTAATCTATTTTAAGATTCATGGAATTGTGTGTTGTAAGACATAAAGTAAAAAACCAATAATGGCAAATCATGTAGAAAAACATTTGGGCAATTTTGATACGGAAGATTCTAGAACAAATAAGAAGTGCTTGTGTTTTGATGTTTGTGCATTATGCTTAAGTTCAACCATGGAGTCTTCTAGATTATACATGTGGCGAAATCTGGTGGAATCTAGATGATATCCAACGGCCAATAGAGATCAAATTTGCCATCTTTGGATCATCGGATTCGCCTCATCCAACGACCATCTTTCAAAGTTAAAGTTACCCGCACACAATATTAAAAAAATATAATATAATATATATAGGGGTATAGATATAGATATGTGATGCGAAAGCCGCCCATCATCTCCAATTAGAATAGTGTGTCCATGCACGGATGCGACGTGGGCAAATAATGTCTGCCATCGGTACCTCAAATTCAAATCGGTCTAACTTTGTTCAATGTGTATACATTACAACATGCTCGTTTCCAAACCACACCGCGCAGATCTCCGTTATATTCATGCATGCATGGGTTTCAAACATCAGGATATCTTATTCAAATATTTGAATTCAACTTTACATTGATTATGACCTCACCTATTCTTTTACACCCACACAATAGTCTTCTCTTTATAATTATACCACTAACTTTCTCTCGTGCATGCATGCACACACACTACCAGTCGGCATTATCCATCGCACGCATGCAATCTTTTTCTTCAGGTCGGTCTCCCATGAAGGCACACACCCACACACATCCCCCTCTCCATCATATCGAGCATTCTTTATCTCTCACGCGTGCATGCGCCACGATCGATTTTCCTCTATGTATGTGTGTATATAGCTAGGTTTTTCATAGTTTTCCACACAAACCGATCAATCGATATATCCAGTGAGGTCTCACCCTCTTTCCCACGACCACATCGATCAATCTATACCTCTCTATATAGGATTAACATATATAGCTAATACACCCACATTAATTATATATCCAACGCCCCTCTCATCATCCATGCCTTCCGCTTCATCTCTCGACACGTGCACAATGGCGAAGACAAAGGCGTAAGGGCCCTGCCCCCCCCCTAACATCACTATATATCAAGGCTAATATGAATGTGATCATTAGACAATTGCTGCTAAAAAGGTTTATTTTCATGAATTGACCCTCCTCGTAAAGGATTAGCAATGCTTGGCCCCTAGCTCATTTATTTTTCATGGCTCCGCCATCGCGGCAACGGCAAGACGTGTTCGCCTCTCTCTAAATATCGATCTCGCACTTGTGCATTCCTTCATAGTCTCCCTCCACTCGCCCTCGCACCATCTTCTAGCCCCCACCGGATTTTGCCACATGTACAATCTAGCAGACTCCATGGTTGAACTTAAGCATAATGCACAAACCTCAAAACAACAAAGGGTTCTCTTTTGTTCTAGAATCTTCCGTATCATAACTGCCCAAACTTTTTTCTAGTTGAATTGCCATTATTTGTTTTTACTTTATGCTTTACAATGCACAATTCCATGAATCATAAAATAGATTAAGGGCTTCTTTGATTCAAAGGATTCTCAAAGGAATTTTGGAGGATTCTAATCATTAGGAATTTTTCCTATCTTGGTTGTTTGATTCAGAGGATTGTAAACCATAGGAATTTTTCATATGATTCATTTGCACTAGATTTCATAGGAAACATCCCATCCACTCAAACCTCTTTGAAAGAATTCTGCATTTTTTCTATGCACAATCAAACACTCGTACAATCATGTAGGATTCAAGACGACATTCCACTATAATCCCATGTTTTTCCTATTCATGCGTTCTTAGCTTTTTTATAAAAACTAATTGATTTTGAATGAGATGAACTATAAGAATTAAACGAAGGGCTACATCACGCATATATGACTCAGAGCTTACATGCTATAGTGTGGTATTTATTCATAATTTGGTTGCAAATCTGATGCGTGCAATGCACGTGTACCTTACTAGTACTTCGATTATGTGCAAAACACGTAAATTAGAATACCAATGGCACACTACACAATGTCTCTCTTACAGTTCATGAAGCCACGTGGAACATGTGGAGGCGTTGTCGCGACCTCCTTGCGTGGATTGATCACAGTGACGTGCTGGTGGTTCCAGAAGAATGTACTGCCCTCCCCGAGCCATACTTCAAGGCGGTACATGCACGGTTTAAGATGTGCACGCGACGCACTCATTCCTCGCACGCACACGCTGGGTACACGGGCGACGCAATTTTGTACCAAGATCCACCCCATGTGATAATTTGACGCGTGTAAAGTCGTTCACTTCATTGATGGTCAATTAATACAGCGCATGCAAATTGAGTGGACGTGAGGGCGAAGAAAGACATTATTACTCCATTATGGCGCATGCGAGTAGTTAAATCATGGGTTGCTAGTAGTACTTCCATTGGTCTCCTTCGTATTTTATGCCAATTTTGACAAGAATATAATATTTACGATTTGAGCAGTGTAGTACTTGAAATTTATGTTTCGCTAAACTCATCGGGAGCCGTTTCGGGACTCGAAACCAAAACCATCAATTAATCTTTACCTTGTTCCCATCACATTCGAAAGCCTGCTCACACCTACTAGTACGTACCAAACCTGAACGTGTTCCCACTATGCAGGTATTAGTACTACTAGTGCTAGTACTTAGGTTATAAAAAGGAGAACTACCTAACCGAAAATTACTCTACCTTTCCTCCTCATAAGTGCTTCTTCTTCGTCCGTCATTGCCATGGCCACTGAGCAGAGCTCTAGGTCGAGAACTACTCGTAACAAGGGAGCGGCGACCAAGGCTGCGGAAAAAAAAGAGGGCTCGCCGCCACGCAGAGACCTCGAAAGATCTCTCACGGGCAGGCGATGGCTCCTAGGAGCGCCCTAGCCGCGGAGGCGAACATGCCGAGCCGGCGGAGCTGGAATCATTATCCCTCGACGGCATACCCGATCAGCTCAATAAGCACCTCAATAAGCAGAAGGAGTTCATCGAAGGCTTGACGGAGTTGCTGAAGGAGAGCCTCGACGACATGCCCGCTGAGCTCAATCAACAGGGGGAGTTGACCGCCGGCTTGGTGATGCTGCTGAAGAAGAGTATTGCCTCGGAGAAGAAGGCGATCGGCGAAATCCTGCGACTTCAGGAGGACAAGGCGAAGCTCTGCCACGAGATCGACCTGTTGAAGGAGAAGAACGCCGGCTGGAAGAAGCTGCATGAGAATAGTAGTTCCTCGATGAAGATGCCGCAGGCACTCGTCATGGAACAGAAGGAGGAGTTGGCGAAGCTCCACATCGAGCACCCGACTGCTGTCAAGGTACGCAATGCGGCCGTGGAACAGATGATGAAGGCTCGCGTCGAGAAATCCCGCGTCATGGACAGAATGAAGAAGATGGTGGAGGAGACGCGCAAGGAGATGGAGGTCGTGGAGGTGATGAAGAAGCAGTTACGACTCTGCGGCGAATTAGGTCATTAGGTGTGATAATCTTCCTTCTTCTTTTGCTGTTGTGTTTCATCTTTTGCTTCGGGTGTTTCGCCGCACATGTCACGTTCTCTGCGAGGCATGAATAGAACAATGGTTTTTGTTTTTTGAGGGAATGAATAGAACAATGCTAACAATGAGATGACTAGAAAATTAGATCATTTTTTATCGCCATATGGCACTGGGCTGCCGTGTTTCGTGCTCCTCCGTCGCAGTACTACTCCAGTGGAAAACTTAAGTATACCGCACGGTTCTTTGCTCTTCCTCGATCAGGTTATCGGCGCATTTATACGAGCAGTCAAATCACAAAGGCCCTCGCCTCTCGTGAAACAGACCAAGCTAGACTGCCCCACCCTCTAGCCTTTTAAAAAATGTATACTTTTGTACAGCAGTAGTATCGATGGATTGCGCCATGGTGCAAAACTTGAAATTTAAAAAAAGGTGGTACTACCTCCGTCCGGGTTTATTGGTCCCCATTATATTTAGTGTCAAATTTTGACCATAGATTAAACTAACAAAATGTCTACGCATGTCACCAAACATTATATTTTTGAAAACTATGTTCAAGTACGAATCCAATGAGATAATTTTTCTTGACATGCATTAACATTTTGTTAGTTAAATCTTTAGTCAAAATTTGACACAAACTACAAAGGGGACCTATAAACCAGGACGGAGGTAGTACATATAGAGAGCGCTCGTCGCCAAATTATGCATATAGTACTATTAAAAAGGCTAGTAACAATAATGGTGTCCAGCACAACCCACCCCTCAAATAAAACTAAGCACCCTGGAATTCTTTGACAAAACTAAGCACCCTGAAATTCTTTGAAAACTAAATTGTTGGCTATATGATGTTGGCCATATATATTGTACGTATATAATGTGAAGAAACGAGTGGTAGTACTATACCAACTAAAAGATGAAATGTAAGAAATACTAGTATGTACGTACTGAAGAGTTAAAGTAACAAGAAGAAACATAACATAGTTCTACTGGGGGCTCAGTACAACACACCCCTCAAATTAAACTAAGCACACCTGAAATTAAACTATGCAACTAATCCGGTAGACACTGCATTAGAAGTTTAGAACCGCCATGAGCAACGACACTGCCACCTTGGAGTCCTCGTCCACGTCCTCGACTTTCGTCCTTGTCCCTCTTCCTCTTGGCCGATACTTCTTTGCTTGAACCGCCAACTTGGCTATTGCTCTTCATCCAACCCTTGTAGATATTGAAACAAAGGTAGCCATCCATTGCAGCGTACTGGATGTGGTCTATTGTTGGAAATATGCCCTAGAGGCAATAATAAAAGCATTATTATTATATTTCCTTGTTCATGATAATTGTCTTTTATTCATGCTATAACTGTATTATTCGGAAATCGTAATACACGTGTGAATACATAGACCACAATACGTCCCTAGTAAGCCTCTAGTAGACTAGCTCGTTGGTCAACAGATAGTCATGGTTTCCGACTATGGACATCGATGTCATTGATAACGGATCACGCCATTAGGAGAATGACGTGATGGACAAGACCCAATCCTAAGCATAGCACAAAGATCGTAGTTCGCTTTGCTAGAGCTTTTCCAATGTCAAGTATCTCTTCCTTAGACCGTGAGATCGTAACTCCCGGATACCGTAGAAGTGCTTTGGGTGTACCAAACGTCACAACGAATCGGGTGACTATAAAGGTGCACTACGGTATCTCCGAAAGTGTCTTGGGTTGACACGGATCGAGACAGGGATTTGTCACTCCGTATGACGGAGAGGTATCACTGGGCCCACTCGGTAGTGCATCATCATAATGAGCTCAAAGTGATCAAGTGTCTGATCACGGGACCATGCATTACGGTACGAGTAAAGTGACTTGCCGGTAACGAGACTGAACGAGGTATTGGGATACCAACAATCGAGTCTCGGGCAAGTAACATACCGTCTGACAAAGGGAATAGTATACGGGGTTGCTTGAATCCTCGACATCGTGGTTCATCCGATGACATCATAGAGGAGCATGTGGGAGCCAACATGGGTATCCAGATCCCGCTGTTGGTTATTGACCTGAGAGCGCCTCGGTCATGTTCAGATGTCTCCCAACCCGTAGGGTCTACACACTTAAGGTTCGTGACGCTAGGGTTATTAGGAAGACTTGTATGTGATTAACGAATGTTGTTCGGAGTCCCGGATGAGATCCCGGACGTCACGAGGAGTTCCGGAATGGTCCGGAGGTAAATATTTATATATGGGAAGTTGTCAAACGGACACCGAAAAAGTTTCGGGTCATATCGGTATTATGGAGAGGCCACCGGAAAGGTTCCAGAGGACCACCGGGAGGGGCCACCCCTCTCGGGGGGGCACTTGGGCTGCTGGGAGGCAGCCAGCCCCTGTGGGCTGGGCGCACCCTCCCCTTGGGCCCATGCACCTAGGGTTGAGGGGGAACCCTAGGGGGCGCCTTTGCTTGCGGGCAAGCCCCTCCCTTGGCCGCCCCCCTCTAGATGCATCTAGAGGGGCCGCCCCTCCTCCCTTCCCTATAAATAGAGGGGTGAGGGAGGGCTGCACACAACTTGAAGGCGCAGCCCTCCCTCCCCAACACCTCTCCTTCTCCGCGTGCGCTTGGCGAAGCCCTGCCGAGAACTGTCACTCCTTCATCATCACGCCGTCGTGCTGCTGTTGAGCCATCTTCCTCAACCTCTCCTTCCTCCTTGCTGGATCAAGACGGAGGAGACGCTGCCCGCACTGCACGTGTGTTGAACGCGAGGTGTTGTCCGCTCAGCGCTTGGTCATCGGTGATCCGAGTACGACTCCATCATCACCATCCTCGAAAGCTTCCGCACGCGATCTACAAGTGGTATGTAGATGCAAACTCACTCCCTTGACTCGTTGTTTAGATGAACTCATAAATGGATCTTGGTGAAACCATAGGAAAATTTTAATTTTCTGCAACGCTCCCCAACAAAGGGTATCAGAGCTAGGTCTATGCGTAGTTCTCTAATGCACGAGTAGAACACGATTTTGTTGTGGGCGTAGATCCTGTCAACTTGCTTGCCGCTACTAGTCTTATCTTGCTTCCGCGGTATTGTGGGATGAAGCGGCCCGACCAACCTTACACGTGCGCTTACGTGAGACCGGTTCCACCGACTAACATGCACTAGTTGCATAAGGTGGCTAGCGGTGTCTGCTCTCCCACTTTAGTTGGAGCGGATTCGATGAAAAGGGTCCTTATGAAGGGTAAATAGAAGTTGACAAGATCACGCCAGTGGTTATTCGAGGTAAGAAAATGTTCTTGCTAGAACCCAATTGCAGCCACGTAAAAGATGCAACAACAATTAGAGGACGCCTAACTTGTTTTTGCAGCAATTGTCATGTGATGTGATATGGCCAAGTTGTGATGAATGATGAATGACATATTGTGATGTATGAGATCATGTTCTTGTAATAGGAATCACGACTTGCATGTCGATGAGTATGACAACCGGCAGGAGCCATAGGAGTTGTCTTTGTTTTGTATGACCTGCGTGTCATTGAAGAACGCCATGTAAACTACTTTACTTTATTACTAAGCACGTTAGTCATAGAAGTAGAAGTAGTCGTTGGCGTGACAACTTCATGAAGACACGATGATGGAGATCATGATGATGGAGATCATGGTGTCATGCTGGTGACAAGATGATCATGGAGCCCCGAAGATGGAGATCAATGGAGCTTTATGATATTGGCCATATCATGTCACTACTATATAATTGCATGTGATGTTTATTCTGTTTATACATCTTGTTTACTTAGAACGACGATAGTAAATAAGATGATCCCTTACAACAATTTCAAGAAGTGTTCTCCCCTAACTGTGCACCGTTGTTAAAGTTCGTCGCTTCTAAGCACCACGTGATGATCGGGTGTGATGGATTCTTACGTTCACATACAACGGGTGTAAGACAGATTTACACACGCAAAACACTTAGGGTTAACTTGACGAGCCTAGCATGTACAGACATGGCCTCGAACACGGAGACCGAAAGGTCGAACACAAGTCGATGGAAGATACGATCAACATGAGAATGTTCACCGACGATGACTAGTCCGTCTCACGTGATGATCGGACACGGCCTAGTCGACTCGGATCGTGTAACACTTAGATGACTAGAGGGATGTCTAATCTGAGTGGGAGTTCATTGAAATAATTTGATTATATGAACTTAATTATCATGAACTTAGTCTAAAACTTTTGCATAATATGTCTTGTAGATCAAATGGCCAACGCCATATCAACATGAACTTCAACGCTCCTAGAGAAAACCAAGCTGAAAGATGATGGCAGCAACTATACGGATTGGGTCCGAACCCGAGGATCATCCTCATAGCTGCCAAGAAGGCATATGTCCTAGAAGCACCGTTAGGTGACCCACCTGCTCTCCCAAAGACTGCAAGACGATTTGAACATTTGGCGGCACGCATCGATGATTACTCCCTCGCTCAAGGCGGCATGCTTTACAGCTTAGAACCGGGCTCCAAAAGCGCTTTTGAGCAACACGGAGCATATGAGATGTTCGAAGAGCTGAAACTAGTTTTCCAAGCTCATGCCCGGGTCAAGAGATATGAAGTCTCCGACAAGTTCTATAGTTGTAAGATGGAGGAAAACAGTTCTGTCAGTGAGCACATACTCAAAATGTCTGGGTTGCACAACCACCGTCCCAAATGGAGATTAACCTCCTGACGAGGCGGTCATTGACAGAATCCTTCAGTCGCTCCCACCAAGCTACAAGAGCTTCGTGATGAACTACAACATGCAGGGGATGGTGAAGACCATTCCTGAAGTATTTTCAATGCTGAAGTCAGCAGAGGTTGAAATCAAGAAAGAACATCAAGTGTTGATGGTCAATAAGACCACTAAGTTCAAGAAGGGCAAGGGTAAGAAGAACTTCAAGAAGGACGGCAAGGAGGTTGCCGCGCCCGGTAAGCCAGTTGCCGGGAAGAAGTCAAAGAATGGACCCAAACCCGAGACTGAGTGCTTTTATTGCAAGGGGAGGGGTCACTGGAAGCGGAACTGCCCCAAATACTTAGCGGACAAGAAGGCCGGCAACACCAAAGGTATATTTGATATACATGTAATTGATGTGTACCTTACCAGTACTCGTAGTAACTCCTGGGTATTTGATACCGTGCCGCTGTTCATATTTGTAACTCACAGCAGAGAGCTGCGGAATAAGCGGAGATCTGGCGAAGGGACGAGGTGACGATGCGCGTCGGGAATGGTTCCAGAGTCGATGTGATCGCCGTCGGCACGCTACCTCTACATTTACCTACGGATTAGTTTTGAACCTTAATAATTGTTATTTGGTGCCAAGTTTGAGCATGAACATTGTTTCGGATCTCGTTTAATGCGAGATGGCTACTCATTTAAATCCGAGAATAATGGTTGTTCTATTTATATGAGAGATATGTTTTATGGTCATGCTCCAATGGTGAATGGTTTATTCCTAATGAATCTCGAGCGTAATGTTACACATATTCATAGCGTGAATACCAAAAGATGTAAAGTTGATAGCGATAGTCCCACATATTTGTGGCACAGCCGCCTTGGTCACATTGGTGTCAAGCGCATGAAGAAGCTCCATGCTGATGGACTTTTGGAGTCTCTAGATTATGAATCATTTGACACATGCGAACCATGCCTCATGGGCAAGATGACCAAGACTCCGTTCTCTGGAACAATGGAGCGAGCAACCAACTTGTTGGAAATCATACATACCGATGTGTGCGGTCCAATGAGAGTTGAGGCTCGCGGAGGATATCATTATGTTCTCACTCTCACAGATGACTTGAGTAGATATGGGTATGTCTACTTGATGAAACACAAGTCTGAGACCTTTGAAAAGTTCAAGGAGTTTCAGAATGAAGTAGAGAATCAACGTGACCGAAAGATAAAATTCTTACGATCGGATCGTGGAGGAGAATATTTAAGTCACGAATTTGGTACACACTTAAGAAAATGTGGAATCATTTCACAACTCACGCCGCCTGGAACACCTCAGCGTAACGATGTGTCCGAACGTCGTAATCGCACTCTATTGGATATGGTGCGGTCTATGATGTCTCTTACCGATTTACCGCTATCATTTTGGGGATACGCTCTAGAGACACTACATTCACTTTAAATAGGGCACCGTCTAAATCCGTTGAGATGACACCGTATGAATTATGGTTTGGGAAGAAACCTAAGCTGTCGTTTCTAAAAGTTTGGGGATGCGATGCTTATGTCAAGAAACTTCAACCTGAAAAGCTCGAACCCAAGTCGGAAAAATGCGTCTTCATAGGATACCCTAAGGAAACCATAGGGTATACCTTCTACTTAAGATCCGAGGGCAAGATCTTTGTTGCCAAGAACGGATCCTTTCTGGAAAAAGAGTTTCTCTCGAAAGAAGTAAGTGGGAGGAAAGTAGAACTCGATGAAGTACTACCTCTTGAACAGGATAGTAGTGCAGCTTAGAAAATGTTCTGTGATGCCTACACCAACCAAGAGGAAATTATTGATGATGATCAAGGTACTTCGGATCAAGTTGCTACCGAACTTCAGAGGTCCACTAGGACACGCTCCGCACTGCAGTGGTACGGCAACCCTGTCCCGGAAATCATGTTGTTAGACAACGTGAACCTTCAACTATGAAGAAGCGATGGCGGGCCCAGATTCCAACAAATGGCTAGAAGCCATGAAGTCCGAGATAGAATCCATGTATGAAAACAAAGTGTGGACTTTGACCGACTTGCCGATGATCGTGACGATAGAAAACAAATGGATCTTTAAGAAGAAGACGGACGCGGATGGTAATGTCACCATCTATAAAGCTCGACTTGTCGCTAAGGGTTATCGGCAAGTTCAAGGGATTGACTACGATGAGACTTTCTCTCCGTGAGCGAAGCTTAAGTCCGTCTCAATCATGTTAGCAATTGCCGCATACTATGATTATGAGATATGGCGATGGACGCCAAAACAGCATTCCTTAACGGTTATCTTAAGGAAGAGTTGTATATGATACAGCCGGAAGGTTTTGTCGATCCTAAGAATGTCGACAAAGTATGCAAGCTCCAGCGATCCATTTATGGGCTGGTGCAAGCATCTCGAGTTAGAACATTCGCTTTGATGAGATGATCAAAGCGTTAGTTTATGCGAGACTTATGGAGAAGCCTGCGTTTACAAGAAAGTGAGTGGGAGCTCTGTAGCATTTCTCATATTATATGTAGATGACATACTTTTGATGGGAAATGATATAGAATTCTTGGACAGCATTAAGGCCTACTTGAATAAGTGTTTTTCAATGAAGGACCTTGGAGAAGCTGCTTATATATTAGGCATCAAGATCTATAGAGATAGATCGAGACGCCTCATAGGTCTTTCACAAAGCACATACCTTGATAAGATTTTGAAGAAGTTCAAAATGGATCAGTCCAAGAAGGGTTCTTGCCAGATTGCAAGGTGTGAGATTGAGCTCAGCTCAATGCCCCACCACGACAAAAGATAAAGAAGAGATGAGTGTCATCCCTATGCCTCAGCCATAGGATCTATTATGTATGCCATGCTGTGTACCGGACCTGATGTAAACCTTGCCGTAAGTTTGGTAGGAAGGTACCAAAGTAATCCCGCAAGGAACACCGGATAGCGGTCAAGAATATCCTGAAGTACCGAAAAGGACAAAGGACATGTTTCGTTTATGGGGGTGACGAAGAGCTCGTCAGAAGGGTTACGCCGACGCTAGCTTCGACACGATCTGGATGACTCTAAGTCACAAACCGGATACGTGTATATGTTGAATGGTGGAGCAGAAGCTGGTGCAGCTGCAAGCGAGCGCCGTGGCGGGATCTACATGTGAAGCGGAGTACATGGCAGCCTCGGAGGCAGCACATGAAGCAATTTGGGTGAAGGAGTTCATCACCGACCTAGGAGTCATACCCAATGCGTCGGGCCGATCAAACTCTTCTGTGACAACACCGGAGCTATTGCACTTGCCAAGGAGCTCAGGTTTCACAAGAAGACCAGGTACATCAAGCGTCGCTCAACTCCATCCGTGAAAATGTTCAGGATGGAGACATAGAAATTTGTAAAGTGCATACGGATCTGAATGTCGCAGATCCGCTGACTAAACCTCTTCATGGGCAAAACATGATCAACACCGTAACTCTATGGGTGTTCAATTCATCACAATGTAACTAGATTATTGACTCTAGTGCAAGTGGGAGACTGTTGGAAATATGCCCTAGAGGCAATAATAAAAGCATTATTATTATATTTCCTTGTTCATGATAATTGTCTTTATTCATGCTATAACCGTATTATCCGGAAATCATAATACACGTGTGAATACATAGACCACAATACGTCCCTAGTAAGCCTCTAGTAGACTAGCTCGTTGGTCAACAGATAGTCATGGTTTCGACTATGGACATCGATGTCATTGATAACGGGATCACGCCATTAGGAGAATGACGTGATGGACAAGACCCAATCCTAAGCATAGCACAAAGATCATGTAGTTCGCTTTTGCTAGAGCTTTTCCAATGTCAAGTATCTCTTCCTTAGACCGTGAGATCGTGTAACTCCGGATACCGTAGAAGTGCTTTGGGTGTACCAAACGTCACAACGTAATCGGGTGACTATAAAGGTGCACTACGGTATCTCCGAAAGTGTCTGCTGGGTTGACACGGATCGAGACAGGATTTGTCACTCCGTATGACGGAGAGGTATCACTTGGGCCCACTCGGTAGTGCATCATCATAATGAGATCAAAGTGATCAAGTGTCCGATCACGGGATCATGCATTACGGATCGAGTAAAGTGACTTGCCGTAACGAGACTGAACGAGGTATTGGGATACCAACGATCGATTCTCGGGCAAGGAACATACCGTCTGACAAAGGGAATAGTATACGGGGTTGCTTGAATCCTCGACATCGTGGTTCATCCGATGACATCATCGAGGAGCATGTGGGAGCCAACATGGGTATCCAGATCCGCTGTTGGTTATTGACCGAGAGCGTCTCGGTCATGTTCATGTCTCCCGAACCCGTAGGGTCTACACACTTAAGGTTCGGTGACGCTAGGGTTATTAGGAAGACTTGTATGTGATTACCGAATGTTGTTCGAGTCCCTGATGAGATCCCTGGACGTCACGAGGAGTTCGGAATGGTCCGGAGGTAAAGATTTATATATGGGAAGTTGTCAAACGGACACCGGAAAAGTTTCGGTGATATCGGTATTATGGAGGGGCCACCGAAAGGTTCCGGAGGACCACGGGAGGGCCACCTCTCTCGGGGGCCACTTGGCTGCGTGGGAGGCAGACAGCCCTGGTGGGCTGGGCGCACCCTCCCTTGGGCCCATGCGCCTAGGGTTGAGGGGGGAACCCTAAGGGGCGCCTTGCTTGGGGGGCAAGCCCCCCTCCCCTTGGCCGCCCCCCCCCTCTAGATGCATCTAGAGGGGCCGGCCCCCCTCCTCCCTTCCCCTATAAATAGAGGGGTGAGGGAAGGGCTGCATACACAACTTGAAGGCGAGCCCTCCCTCCCCAACACCTCTCCTTCTCCGCGTGCGCTAAGGCCCCTGCCGAGAACTGTCACTCCTTCATCATCACGCCGTCGTGCTGCTGTTGGAGCCATCTTCCTCAACCTCTCCTTCCTCCTTGATGGATCAAGACGGAGGAGACGCTGCCCACTGCCGTCGTGTGTTGAACACGGAGGTGCTGTCCGCTCAGCGCTTTGGTCATCGGTGATCCGAGTACGACTCCATCATCACCATCCCCTCGAAAGCTTCCGCACGCGATCTACAAGTGGTATGTAGATGCAAACTCACTCCCTTGACTCGTTGCTTAGATGAACTCATAGATGGATCTTGGTGAAACCGTAGGAAAAATTTTAATTTTCTGCAACGTTCCCCAACATCTATATCTAGTACATTTCGCTGCCATGCATGACGATGAAACGTGTATGGAGGTTTCTCCAGTTTACCATACGAAGGATGAACCATGGCTCCTGCCAGGGTCAGAATTGAAGGCTGACGAGAGGACACCAGCCGATTCTTTTGGAGGTCGAAGGTGTTGCCTACAACGAGGCCTATCTGACGCAGGACTTCTTTGTCGTTACCAAAGTCTACAATAACGAATTTGACTAGGTTGCTCTCGAGGAAGTCCTTAAAATCCTGGCACTCAACGTCGGCATGGCATATATGGTAGACCAAGCATAAGTCATGCACGCAAACCTGGATCACGGCGGGCTTCTTCCTCTCTTCGTCCTTTAGATCCTTCTCTCCTCCCACAACTGTGGTGTACTCAACATCTAGCCCAGCGACCCACTCATCATCTGAGTCTTCGAACATGCGTCTGAAGGGAGAAAGGCATCCTTTCACCGTTGCGGAAGTACGGGTGTAGATGACATCGAACTCATCGCCGGTGATGGTTCTAACCTTGTACTCACCTCCGATCGGGGAGATTTGGGACGCCATGGATTTGGGAGGAGGGTTAGGATTAGTGGAACTGTCGTAATGTGAATGGACGGGACGACTAGGAGCGAACCGCCGTAGTATTAAAGGACGTGCGGGATGAGTAGGAAGCGAACTGCCAGCGTCTGAACGGCAGGGTAGTGGCTTTCCATTCTCCCATGATACGGGCTTCCGAGAGCCCTTGGATCTGAGATCGAACGGTTGCATGGCGTGATTCTAGACCTATGGGTGAATATCCTATCTTGGAGGGTTATTCGCAAATTTTCAGCAACTTAGCATGCGTGGCTTGATTCAGATCCAAGGCTGCCAAGAGTCCGTATCATGGTCGCGCTTACCACGACACGTCAGCGTCGCTCATGGTCGCGCTATTTGGAGATTTAACACGGTGCGTTAGGCTATCCGATGTTGGCATGTCATACATAGTCATCACTTAGTCACTCATACTACAACAAGGTTGGCTATAAGTGTATTTTTTTACTCCTCTCTATCTTTTTCAGTACTCCCTCCGTCTCCATAATATAAGAACGTTTTGACACTAGTGTAGTGTCAAAACGTTCTTATATAATGGGACACAGGAGTACTAGTATTTATTGCATTTGCCAAGGAGTGACCTCTTCCAATGAAATGGTGTTGCTAAGTTTGCTTCATTTAATTAGCTATAGACTCAAAATTGTCTTTTCACCTAGGTACACGCGCTTAGCACCGTTTCTTCCTTGGGTCACCAAACTAGTCTCTCTCTTCTTGGTTAACTTGCCACATCAGACTTTTTGCCTATGTGGCAAGCTTAAGCACCTTTAGGAGCAAGTAAGTACAATAGTGCGCTTTACATGGCATTTTTGCATATGTGGAGGAAAGAGATGCAAGGAAAAAGTGGAGAAGTGGGCTCTCATGCAAGAGCTAGCCTCAACTACATGGTGGAGCATTGGGATAGGCACCTGTATGGAGGTGGTCAGGAATCTGGAGACTCACACCGGTCGTAGCGCCACAGTTAAAATGATAATGGCAAGTCAAATCACAGGGCCCCACCTATCCAGCAAGAACTCACCACAAATCACACAGCCCTACGTTTGCGGTAGCCTACTCCCTCATCTTCTCGCGTCTCCGTCGACCCGACTAGGCGGAACTGTCCCGCCGCCTACCGAGCAGGAAAAGCCCCGCCCTCAACTTTTAAATAGTATACAGTATACTAATTTTGTATCCATGGATTGCGCCCGCATCATGGAGCAAAGCGTCTAGAAAACGGCGGTACACATGTATGGAGTATACAGCACACCCGTCGCATTCGCGTCGCACCCCAGACGGTCGGTCGGTCTGGCACGCTGCTCTCCGAATGGAACGCGCGTCATATTGCGTTCGCACACACATGTGGGACGGCAATTGAGAACCGACCATAGGCAAACTCCCCGGCCCCACAAGTCGGGTGATTTAATAAAAGAGGGAGACAAGCGATAGTACTAGAGAAGTGGTGTACTACATTGGTGCCTGGACGTTCCCTGGAAGACACGGAAGATCAGTTCGTCCATGCATGTGACCAGACTCCAGCAGACATGCCTGGATTGGCTATCGTCTACATATCATGCAGGCTGTGTTGTACATGGCTGTAGTTGTGGTGAGAAATCTAAAAAAAGGTATCTTGTCATCTTGCAAAATTAGGTGTCATGTGCTTCGGATCACTGCGAGGGTTAAACAGCGACAACTGAGTTGGGCTAGTCATTGGGGGCACATGCACGAACAGTGACTACTCGGCTGCCATCTAGGTCAAGCCGGCTATGTTAATTAGGACATCTATCGACGGAACCCTTTTCTACGAGTTTATCTTTAATTTGAGCTTTGTTCCTCGTCTAGTTTGTCCGTCGGGATCCATGTTGTCTCCTTTGGGCAGTGAGGTTATGATTTCTTGTCATGTGGCATTTTTTCGTGTTATATGTTATAATCCGCGCTTCATCAAAATGACGACAACCTGCGCCTCCGGCCACGCGCATGAAGACTTCTCGACAGTCATTGACAAGGTCAAGCCGGCTCCGGTAGACAAAATAAAACTAAGTACTACTCCACTATATAGGCAGGAGCTTCCGCGCTTTCTTGCTAGTGTTGCTCTCTTTAAACTGTCTCGGCCTCTCCAGATCTAAACACGACAGCGGTGGCCACTCTCTCTCTCTCTCTCTCTCTCTCTCTCTCTCTCTCTCTCTCTCTCGCTGGTCACAGATCCAGCCGGATCCTCTCCGCCGGGGAAGGTGAGAAGGTGCAATGTTCACACGGTTGTCCTCGGCGATGGCTCTTACCCACTGCTGGGCGCGTCCCGGTCAGCCTGCCTTGCCGTTCTCTCCCAAGCACCGCTGGCGAGGGAGGGTGAGGGAGTCCTGGATTAGGGGGTGTCCGGATAGCCAGACTACCAACATCAGCCGAACTATCATCTGCCGGACTATCATCATCGACCGGACTCCAAGACTATGAAGATACAAGATTGAAGACTTCACCCCGTGTCCGGATGGGACTTTCCTTGGCGTGGAAGGCAAGCTTGGCGATACGGATATGTAGATCTCCTACCATTGTAACCGACTCTATGTAACCCTAGCCCTCTCCGTGTCTATATAAACCGGATGGCTTTAGTCCGTGGACTACAATCACAACAACCCTTACAATCATACCATAGGCTAGCTTCTAGGTTTAGCCTCCTTGATCTCGTGGTAGATCCACTCTTGTAAACATCCACAATATCAATATCAATCAAGCAGGACGTAGGGTTTTACCTCCATCAAGAGGGCCCGAACACAGGTAAACCTCGTGTCCCTTGTCTCCGTTACCATCCGCCTAGACGCACTGATTCGGGACCCCTACCCGAGATTCGCGGTTTTGACACCGACATTGGTGCTTTCATTGAGAGTTCCTCTATGTCGTCACCAATAGGCGGATGGCCTCTTCAATCGATAACGACGCAATCCTGGGTGAGACCTTTCCCGGACAGATCTTCAGATTCGGCGCTTCGCTGCGGGCCAACTCGCTGGCCATCCGGAGCAGATCGAAGCTACGCCCGGCCGCCGGGTCAGGTTTGAAGCTTAAACTTCACGGCCGATATCCGCGGGACTTGATCTCGACGGATCTGAGCCATAACCGAAGCGTGCTGCGCTGTCACGATGGGCATGACCTAACTCGCCACGGACAGCACCTTGAGGTCAAGACTCGATCCGCCCGACTCATAGTCCGGAGCCGATCGTCAATCAAGGACGGATGGCTGGACACCACCTCGGGAGCCGCAATTTCTATGGCGATGGAGCCAACACTTACCTTGTCCCACATAAAGCCCATGACTCGAGGTGCCGGACTCCGCCGACTCGAACCTCCTGCGCCCCGCCATCGAATCCGATTGGGCGCCGATCATGGAATTCACCGCTGCGGACATCTTTTCAGCACTTCGCCTTTCGGCGATATCATAAATTCATCGAAGCATCTCTCGCTATCCGAGAGCCTGGCCGAACTACGGCCGGGGCGGTTGGGACGCGGATGACGAAGAAATTCAGATCCCACCCACCACCCACTTCAGAGCCACCGCCGACGATTTAACCGACATACTGACTACGACTCAAGACATCGACGGTATGGACGACGATGCCGGAGACTCCCAAGAACCAAAGCCTACGAGACACCGAAGACCACCTCGCCATACGACATATACATGGTGGACACCCCAAGGGAAGCGATAACGAGGAACAACGGGGCGGCGCAGAGGATAATCTCGCCGATAAAGAACCAAACGGCGACGCGAACGCCACCCTAAGTCCCGCCGATCAAAGCAGCCTTCCTAACGACCCAGCGATAGAGCAGGGCAAGCCAGCGGACGATTTAACAGGACGAGCGGATAATCAACCCCTTCACGGAGCAATCAACAGTCCGCCACAACACCGAGCATAAGAACATACGAAAAACTAGTCGCCACTTCAAGAAGTTTGAAGAAGGCGAAACGGCAGCTCAAAACAGCGTAAGACACGCCGTAATGAAGTGGAGCAAAGTATTCAAGACCGCAGACAAATATGGCAATGGCCATCAAACTAAGAGCTACCCGCGCAAGTTGCTGCCGAATTTGACGAGGAAGCCATCAAGCCTTCACAACAAAAAATAAAGAGGCCGCTGGCGGATAGACGCCGACGACAGCCAAAAGCGACAAGCGGGCTGCACACAAGTCAATTATAATCCGGTAAAACGGACGGCCCA
>JAHIAM010003724.1:0-28338 GCA_021605205.1 Aegilops longissima | reverse complement strand
TCTAAACCATTTAACTGAACTATCACGTAGTTATCAAACGTATGTCCGATGTTCGCAACATCCACGCATTTACGCTTGGGGTTCTCGCACAATCGAGCGTGCATTAAGGACATAAGCTTTCTTCCGTCCGCATAATCGCCATCGTTAACTTTCAACTATATTTTCTCTAGGAACATATCTAAACAGTGGAACTAAAGCGCGAGCTTACGACATAATTTGCAAAGATCTTTTGACTATGTTCAGGATAATTAAGTTCATCTCATGAACTCCCACTCAGGTAGACATCCCTCTAGTCATCTAAGTGATTACATGATCCGAGTCAACTAGGCCGTGTCCGATCATCACGTGAGACGGACTAGTCATCATCGGTGAACATCTTAATGTTCATCGTATCCACCATACGACTCATGCTCGACTTTCGGTCTCTTGTGTTCCGAGGCCATGTCTGTACATGCTAGGCTCGTCAAGTTAACGTAAGTGTTTCGCGTGTGTAAATATGGCTTACACCCGTTGTATGTGAACGTAAGAATCTATCACACCCGATCATCACGTGGTGCTTCGAAACGACGAACTTTCGCAACGGTGCACAGTTAGGGGGAACACTTTCTTGAAATTTTAATGAGGGATCATCTTATTTACTACCGTCGTTCTAAGCAAATAAGAAGTATAATCATGATAAACATCACATGCAATCAAATAGTGACATGATATGGCCAATATCATATTGCTCCTTTTGATCTCCATCTTCGGGGCTCCATGATCATCATCGTCACCGGCATGACACCATGATCTCCATCATCATGATCTCCATCATCGTGTCTCCATGAAGTTGTCTCGCCAACTTATTACTTCTACTACTATGGCTACCGGTTAGCAATAAAGTAAAGTAATTACATGGCGTTGTTCAATGACTCGCATGTCATACAATAAATAAAGACAACTCCTATGGCTCCTGCCGGTTGTCATACTCATCGACATGCAAGTCGTTATTCCTATTACAAGAACATGATCAATCTCATACATCACATATCATTCATCACATTCTTCTTGGCCATATCACATCACATAGCATACCCTGCAAAAACAAGTTAGACGTCCTCTAATTGTTGTTTGCATGTTTTACGTGGCTGCTATGGGTTTCTAGCAAGAACGCTTTCTTACCTCGCAAAACCACAACGTGATATGCCAATTGCTATTTACCATTCATAAGGACCCTTTTCATCGAATCCGCTCCGACTAAAGTGGAGAGACTGCACCGCTAGGCACCTTATGCACCAAGTGCATGTCACCGGTGGAACCTGCCTCACGAAGTGTACGTAAGGTCGGTCCAAGCCGCTTCATCCCACAATACCGTCAAACAAGATTGGACTAGTAACGGTAAGCATATTGAACAAAATCAACGACCACAACTACTTTGTGTTCTACTCGTGCAAAGAATCTACGCGATAGACCTAGCTCATGATGCCACTTTGGGGAACGTAGCAGAAATTCAAAATTTTCCTACGTGTCACCAAGATCTATCTATGGAGAAACCAGCAACGAGGGAAGGAGAGTGCATCTACATACCCTTGTAGATCGCTAAGCGGAAGCGCTCAAGAGAACGGGGTTGATGGAGTCGCACTGCCGTGATCCAAGTCACCGATGAACCTAGCGCCGAACGGACGGCACCTCCACGCTCAACACGCCAGACAGACCGGGACGCTCCTCCTTCTTGATCCAGCAAGGGAGAGGAGAAGTTGAGGAAAAACTCCACAGCACGACGGCGTGGTGGTGATGGAGCTCGTGGTTCTCCCAGCAGAGCTTCGCTAAGCACTACGGAGGAGGAGGAAGTGTTGGAGGAGGGAGGGCTGCGCCAGGAAGGTGCGGCTGCCCTCTCTCCCTCACTATATATAGGGGTAAAGGGGTGGAGGAGGCGCCTAGGGTTCCCTAGGGGAGGCGGCGGCACAGGGGAAACCCTAGATGGGTTTGGGCGCCCCACCCCTAGGAAACTTGCCCCTGCCGGAAGGGGCTGCCCTAGGGAGGCGCCCCACCTCTCCTGGTTACGTGAGAGGGGCTGAGGGGCGCACCACCCCTTAGTGGGCTGGTTTTCCTTCCCTTGGCCCATGAGGCCCCCCAACACTTGCCGGGCTCCCAAACACCTTGCGGTCATGCTGGCCATAGCCTGCACCCCGAACACTTCCGACTCCAATACCCTCCGTCCAATATATCGATCTTCACCGCCGACCATTCCGAACTCCTCGTGACGTCCGGGATCACATCCGGACTCAACAACCTTCGTAACCACATACTATTTCCCATAACAACTCTAGCGCCACCGAACCTTAAGTGTGTAGACCCTACGGTTCGGGAACCATGCGCATATGACCAAGACGTTCTCGTCAATAACCAACAGCGGATCTGGATACCCATGTTGGTTCTACATGTTCCACGATGATCTCATCGAATGAACCACAATGTCGAGGATTCAATCAATCCCGTATTCAATTCCCTTTGTCTAGCGGTATTGTACTTGCCCGAGATTCGATCGTCGGTATCCCGATACCTTGTTCAATCTCGCATCGCAAGTCTCTTTACTCGCTCCAGAACACATCATCCCGTGATCAACCCCTTGGTCACATTGTGCACATTATGATGATGTCCTACCGAGTGGGCCCAGAGATACCTCTCCGCCAACCGGAGTGACAAATCCCAGCCTCGATTCGTACAACCCAATGATACTTTCGGAGATACCTGTAATGAACCTTTATAGCCACCCATTCATTGCCAGACGCTTGGTATACCCAAAGCATTTCTACGGTATCCGGAGTTGCACAATCTCATGGTCTAAGGAAATGATACTTGACATTAGAAAAGCTTTAGCATATGAACTACGCATCTTTGTGCTAGGCTTAGGATTGTCTTGTCCATCACATCATTCTCCTAATGATGTGATCCCGTTATCAACGACATCCAATGTCCATGGTCAGGAAACCATAACCATCTATTGATCAACGAGCTAGTCAACTAGAGGCTTACTAGGGACATGGTGTTGTCTATGTACCCACACATGTATCTGAGTTTCCTATCAATACAATTACAGCATGGGTAATAAACGATTATCATGAACAAGGAAATATAATAATAACTAATTTATTATTGCCTCTGGGGCATATTTCCAACACAGTCTTCATCAGAAAGTTGATCGCAATCATAAATGGGTCAAGTGTCAGTTTGGTTCAATTCTTCACAACATGACCTCAACACATAATGCAGTGAAGAAAACCAATACTACCTCCATGAAACCTTCAACCGCACTGGCTGTTCTGGCTCATGTCTACAAATAAGAAGATCTCAAGAAAATGGGTCTCAAGGAAGAATTTGACTGGTCTGCACCTCCACCAAGAAATACAAGAAGGTCAAGGTTCCTTCCTTGGTGACCAGCTCTTATTCTTCATCGCATCGCACACGATGAAAATGAAGACTTGGGCGACATCTGCGGCAGGCCCTACTACGACAAATCGACCCGACAACGCCGGGCGCCTCCATCAACTTGATATTCTTCAGGGTGTCGGTGTCAAACCGGCGGATCTCGGTAGGGGGTCCCGAATCGCGTGCCTAGGCGGATGGTAACAGGAGACAAGGGACACGATATTTTTACCTGGTTCGGCCCTCTCGATGGAGGTAAAACCCTACTCTTGCTTGATTAATATTGATGATATGGGTAGTACAAGAGTAGATCTACCACGAGATCGAGAGAGGCTAAACTCTAGAAGCTAGCCTATGGTATGATTGTTGTTCGCCCCACGGACTAAAACCCTCCGGTTTATATAGACACCGGAGAGGGTTAGGGTTACATAGAGTCGGTTACAATGGGAGGAGAACTACATATCCAGATCGCCAAGCTTGCCTTCCACGCCAAGGAAAGTCCCATCCGACAGGGAAGAAGTCTTCAATCTTGTATCTTCATAGTCCAGAGTCCGCCAAAGGTCATAGTCCGCCATCCGGACACCCCTAATCCAGAGTCCTCAAGAGCTCTGAACCAGGCTTCAATGCCGACGAGTCCGTGCGCAGATTGTCTTCGCATTGCAAGGAGGGTTCCTCCTCCAATACTTCATAGAAGATTTTGAACACAAGGATAGTGTCCGCTCGCAAAATAATTTCCACATACCACCGTAGAGAGAATAATATTTACACAAATTCAACCTGTTGACGATTCCGCAGGTGACATCACACCATGGCCAAGCCTTTATTCAATCGCTTTTACTGTCCCACCTCAAAGACACTTAGCGAGGCGGTTTCCTTGGCACGCCTTGTTGAAGCGTAGATCGCCTCCCTTATTCCGGATTCTCATCAATACGGGCGTGGGTAACCCAACCGTGCCATTAATTTACGGCGCTTGGGAGATAAGCGAGTTTTACCAGGCTCGTGGGGGCACAGAGTTTCATCCGCCCATATAAGGGGTTAAGGATCCACCTTTTCCATCTACGCCTTCTTCCTCCTTCGCTTATCCATTCTCGCGCACTCGAGCTCCAGCGCCCAAGTCCGCACATCCCACCTCTACCTTCTCCAGCCATGTCCGTAGTGGGAGGCAAGTGGATGGTCTCCTCCGTCACGGAGGGAAACATCAAGAAGCTGAGGGAGGCCGGATACTTGTCTAACGACATTGCGACGGCTCCCGCACAAGGGCAGCTCATCCCCACCCCTGTGCCCCATGAGAGGGTGGTGTTCTCACCCATTTCCTCCAATGGACTAGGTTTCCCACTTCACTCGCTGGTCTAGGGGCTCATGTTCTACTACGGCCTGGATTTCCATGATCTGGCCCCAACTTCGCCCTCAACATCTCGGCGTTTATCGTCAGTGTGCGAGGCCTTCCTCCTCATCAAGCCCCACTTCGCTTATGGTGAAGACCTTCAATGTCAAGTCAAGGTAGTGGGCGCCAACAAGCGGAGTGCGGAGGCGCCATGGTGGGCAAGATGCCCAACGTTACATGGCTCGAGGGATCCTTCGTGGAGACCATAAAGGTGTCAATCGGGTGGTTCTACATCACCGAGCTGCGTGACTGAATGGGCAGCGCCCCTGAATTCGATCTGGCATCCCCACACGGCTCACCTCCGGAAAGAGAAGGGCCTGTCGGGGTAATTCGGAAGAGCGGACCGGACTCCAAACCTGCGTCCAAGACCTGGTGGACAAAGAGGTTAAACTCGTCAACGTAGTCCAGGTCATGCTCATCCGCCGGATCCTCCCGTGTCAATGACGGGCTTTCAACTTATGGGAGTTCAACCCGGCCCAGCACCAAATTCTGACCAGGTTCTTTGACACAACGCACGAGGATGCCTAGATGGTGCTATTCAAGGGCGCCGAGGTTCCCCCTCCCATCACCGAGGATCGTGGATTCCGCACGAAGTGCCAAGCCAGCGTAGTAAGCTTATTTTACCCTTTACGGGATACTTGTTTTTCATAGTTTAACTCTTTGCGGGATCTAAGCTCCCGTTCCTTTGACAGGAATGGCAAAAGAAGACCGGACAGATCGACTGTTTGACTCCTTTGCCCGAAGATCCAGCGGACGCCCGCTTGACGGGGCTGCTGGTTCCGGCACCTTACGTGGTACCGGAGAAGAAGGCTAAGAAGAAGGCCACGGGACTCGAAAGAGTTCCCGGCGCCCGGTGGTGCCGGATTCATTGTCCGATGACTCCGAGGCGCACTCCTCCTCCGAAGACGAGGAGGAGGAAGAAGAGCTCTCCCTCCAAATGGGGAGGAATGAAAAGGAAAGCCGCCCCAATTGGGGGGGCCAGAGGGTCCAAGAAGGGAAGGACCCTTCCTCCAGACTACTCCACCAACGCCGACGACGGTGAAGAGCAGTGGCCATCCAGGGCCAAGCCCCTGGCAAAATCTTAAGTATCCGGATACCAGAATAACTCATGGCGTTCCGTTACTGCACAGTATCTTCTGACGTCGAATGTAATCATGCAGTCCGCCATGCCCAGCTCGACGCTTCGCGAAGGATCTCGGATTCGCCGGATGAATAGCCTTTCACTTCCGATCGCTACCTCCCTCATCCCACGGACGATGCCGAGGTGGAGTCCCAAAGGGTCCAAGCCAGAGGGGTGGTCCCGAGACGCCACAAGGCGACCTCCCGACTCAAAGCAAAGGGATAAAACCCCAAGGGCCCTAAGTCCGCCCTGGTTGACACTACACCGTAACCTTCAACGGTTCCGCATCCGCAGCGGCCCCTACTAAGAAGGGCAAGCCTATGACGCCGTGACCTCCGGCCCAACCGAGGGACTGGATAATCTGCCGGAGGTGCTTAACGGTGCCTCCGCCGACGAGGAGCACCGCACTATTATGAGTGTGGTGATCCGTAGGTTCATCCGCCAAGAGCGGGCTGATCGATGCTCGTGCAGCCTTCTAACAGGCTTTGAGGTATGTATTTAAGATATGTAAAAATATTACCGCATAGACAGACAGAGCCTCGATGTTTAGTGTGATGTTCGGAAAGAAAAGCCGAACTGAGGATCAAAAAGATATACGCAGGAGTCTAACATAAGTATGTCAATATGGGAACGCAGGATGCGCTGCTGACCTCTACCGCACTGACTATGGAGGTCGATGCATTGAAGCAGAGCCTCGAGCGGTCTGAGAACGAGCTCGGCCTTGCCAAAAAGCAGCTCGAGGACAAGGAAGGTAAGGAATACCTTATGTAAGTATATAAAAAAGACGTGGTTACAAAAACTTACAGGACCAACGTGGGTATTGCAGGGGCCACAAACGAGGTGGCGACCCTGAAGGAAGCGTTGTCCAAGGCCGAAGAAAATGCGGCCGTGGAGCGTACCCAGCGAGAAAAGCAGGAGGCGCGGGTGGCGGAGGTGCAGCAAGAGCTCCAGGCTCTCGTGGAAAAACATGAGAGTTTGGAGCTTGACTCAAAGGCTCGAGAGTCCGAGCTCGCCTCGGCGCTTGAGAGCGCCAAATCTGCCAAGGCCGAATTCTAAAAAGCCCTCCAGGAAATTGAGGCGATGAAGAAGATAGCGGCAGGTAAGGCATTCTCTATGCAAAGCAAGCACGTGAAAGTGTTACTTGTTACTTACCCGAGTCCGGAGCTCTCCAGGAGCGTTCGCAGATCTTCCCCGGAGTGTGTCTAACGCTGCCGCATTCTACCGAGCCGAAGAGGGGAGCTTGACGGAGAAGGTGTTCTGTCTCAAGATGTCGAGGCGGACACCAGTGTTTTTGAGCGACCAGTGAAGCAGCTGGTCGAGCTCCATAAGGTGGCCGAACAGGCCGTGAAGGGTCTCAGAGTCCGCCGTGGCCTCGGGAAGCCATGCCCGGAGCTACTTGGCTGGTAAGGCGGCTGGTGGATGCTGTCCAAGGCTTGAAGTCATCAAGCGCTCAGATGCATCGAAGGTGCCCATAGGGCCCTTGCCCGTGCTAAAGTGCACTGGGCAAGATGGACGCCGAGAAGCTTGTGACGGACGGACCACCGCCGGGCAAGGAGCATCGCAAGCCCGAGATGTATTATGAGGGCGCCCCGAAGGTGCCCGCCAGATAGCGGATGAGTGCTCCAAAGATGTAATTTTTGAGTAAACTCGCATTTGTGATCCTGTACGCTAAAAACTTGTTCATATGCGCTAAGCAACGCTTTTGAATTTAAAATATTACCTTCTGTGCGGCCGTTTATTAAATTTGAGAGATGGCGAGTCTTTTTCCCATTATTGGGTCCTTTGAGGGAGGCGCTCAACACAACGAACAAGGCAATCGGACTATAATGCTTGAACACTCTCACTTAGCCATAGAATTCTATAATTTTAAATTTTGGCGAAGCCCCTAGTATTCGGAAGACCGAGTTCGGGGCGCTATCCACGCCTAGGCCGGACAAGCCGGCTCCTCGCTCTAAGCGGCATAAGTCTTTAGGGACTCGAAAACCTCTCGAACAGCGACCAGCTTTCGCCCTATCATGACGGTCAGTTTTAGCTTTCTCCACTGAGGTGCTTAGCCCAGCTCAACCAGGGCACAATCGCAGTGGTTCTCCCAGTGCTACCTTAGTCGATATAACGTAAACGTAAGGTACCAAAACATGGGAGCCGGCAAACCCAACTATTGACCCAAGACATGATTCGAGCCGATGCATATAATGCTATAAGTTCGGGTGCCGACTCATGAGAGTGTTCAACTTCTCACACCATATTCGGGGTACGTAAGCCCTCGGTGTATTGGCCGCACTAAAGTGTACGGTTGCATAATGTCATAACTGAACATATTTTTATAAAAGAGGAATGCAATAATAGACAAAAGCTATGTATTGTTTATTCAAAAGTCTGCGGTAAAAGCGAACGGTACAAATAGTGCGATAAGCAAGAGATGGGACTATTTAACATGTCCTCTCCGGGGCGAAGCTGCGGGATGATATGTGAAACAAGTATACCGCTCATTATAGAGACCACCGACACTGACATAGCTTTCGCCTCCTGGCTGTTGCATCATGTGTTCGGCGATTGATCATGGACAGGCCTTCCGTAGAGTGGAGTCCTGAAAGTAAGAAAAAGAATGACAAAATCGGAAGCCCCTGGTGCGGTTGAGCCGCATTTTGGGCATTCCGTGGTCGTGCCCCTCCCCCTATGCCCATGGTATTTCCAGAGCGTAGTTAAGTACGCATAATACTGGTTTCGCAATTTCGCGAGGGCTGGGGTTGGGGCCGCATTGCTACGCGTGCTCGGAATGTGCCAGGCGGTCTTGTTGTAGGTTACTCCGGGCGCGCTTGACGGTGTCCGGACGTTTAATGGCTGGACTGGAGAATTTCCTTGAGAGGCTGCTTTGTACTTCCGCCACAAGGGCCGCCGTATGCTCCTCCGTTCAGAGAGAGCGTTCGGTGTTTCCATTGACCATAATGACTCCTCGAGGGCCTGACATCTTGAGCTTGAGGTATGTGGTAAAGCGGCACCGCATTGAACTTTGCAATGCGGTTCGTCCGAGCAGTGCTTGATAGCCATCTGCGAACGGGTCTATGTCAAGATTAACTCCTCGCTCGAAATTATCCGGGATCCAAGACCACCTCAAGTGTAACTGAGCCTGTACAGTTGGCCTCTACACCTAGTATGACACCTTTAAAGGTCGTCTTTGTGGGTTTAATCCTTGAGGGATCTATGCCCATCTTTCGTGACCGTATCCCGATAAAGCAGTTCAGGCTGCCGCCGTCCATAAGGACTCTAGTGAGGTGAAATCCAATGATTGGGTCTAGAACCAATGCGGCGAATCCACCATGGCGGATGCTAGTGGGTGGTCCTTCGATCAAAAGTGATCCGCAGGAGGACCATGGGTTGAACTTTGGGGCGACTAGCTCCAACGCATATACGCCCCTCGAGTGCACGCTCCGCCCCTTTGGGTATGTGGGTTGCGTATATAATGTTCACCGTCCGCTCTTGTGGGGGAAGCCCTTCGTCCCCTATTGTTCAGCGGCCGGGCTCCTCCTCGTCATCTCTATGCAGCCCTTGTCATTGTTTTCGTGCTTAACTTGCTCGCTCGCTTGAACACCCAACAATCCCTGTTGGTGTGGTTGGCTGGTTTTTCGGGGTGCCGTATCCGCACGAAGCGATCGAGTATTCGGTCCAAATTGGATGGGCCCGGAGTATTTATTTTGAATGGCTTTTTCCGCTGACCGTGTTTAGAGCCTCTGAATCCGGCATTAATTGCCGTATCCTCAGCATTGTCACCGTTAATGCGGCACTTTTGCTTGCTGCGATGCGACCTGCCAATGTTGTCCTTGGTATCCGAATTACCAGGGCTCTTGGTCATGTTATTACTACGAGCTAGCCAGCTGTCTTCTCCGCCGCAAAGCGGGTCATGAGTGTTGTGAGGGCTGCCATGGATTTCGCTTTTCCTGTCCTAGGTGCCGGGCAAGCCACTCGTCACGGATGTTATGCTTGAAGGCTGCAAGGGCCTCTGCGTCCGGACAGTCTACTATTTGATTTTCTTGGTTAGGAACCATGTCCAGAATTGTCTGGCCGATTCCTCTGGCTGCTGAATTATGTGGCTTAGGTCATCGGCGTCGGTGGTCGCATATAGGTGCCCCGAAGTTGTCGAGGAATGCGGCTTCCGTGTCCTCCCAACAACCAATTGATTCTCGCCGCAAGCTGTTAAGCCAATGCCGAGCTGGTCCTTTAAGCTTGAGTGGGAGGTATTTGATGGCGTGTAGATCATCGCCGCGGGCCATGTGGATATGAAGGAGATAATCCTCGATCCATACAATCAGATCTGTTGTGCCATCGTATGATTCGATGTTTACGGGCTTGAAACCCTCAGGGATTTGATGATCCATTACTTCATCTGTGAAGCATAGTGGGTGTGCGGCGCCTATGTATTGGGCTATATCACGACGTAGCTCAAATGAGCTTTGTCTATTGTGTTTGGCCCGGCCGGATTTACCATATCCGGCATGACGGTTATCGTCACGAGTCGTGGGGCGCCCACGCGATCCATAGATCGATCTTGTTTGCTTTGCCTTGTCCTCCAATATATCTCGCAGGTCTGGCGCATTTCCCCGTGCCTTGGTATTCTTTAAGCGACGCCGGGGTGCGGCTTGAGTGGAGGGCTGAGAGGCCTCTCTGTCATGGCCACGAGGTGGCCGATCGGCCGTATCATGCGATGGTGATGTAGGTCTTTGTGCTTCCTCCTCTAATCGGGGAAGCAGCCTGCATTTTGGGTAGCTCTTGGAGGGGCGTTCGAGTTCGTACTCTTCAGATGCAAGGACATCCGTCCATCTGTCGGCTAGCAAGTCTTGGTCAGCTCTAAGTTGTTGCTATTTTTTCTTGACGCTGCTCGCCGTGGCCATAAGCCTGCATTTGAAACGCTCTTGTTCGACGGGATCCGCAGGCACGACAAATTCATCGTCATCGAGGCTTGCCTCGTCTTCGGAGGGAGGCATGTAATTATCGTCCTCTACCTCTTTCTCTGTCGCTCTCTCATGAGGGCTGGCTTCTCCATCCTCCTGCGCTGAATCCTGCTGGAGGGGATTGTCTTCGGCACTGTCCGGGGTGTTATTATCTCCCGTGCCGGAATCGCTGTTTTTGCTGTGGCAGGATTTAGAGCGGCGCCGCTGACGCTAGCGCTTAGGCTGTTTCTTGGAGGGGTCATCCTCCGTTGTTCCATCGCCATTTCCTTCTTTTGGGGTGTCCACCATGTATATGTCATACGATGAGGTGGCCTTCTAGTGCCCTATAGGCGCTGGTTCTTGGTCGTCTCCTGCATCGACGTCCATACCGTCGATGTCTTGGGAGTCGAAGTCGAGCATGTCGGTTAAATCATCGACAGTGGCTACGAAGTGGGTGGTGGGTGGGCTTTGAATTTCTTTGTCGTCCGCATCCCAACCTTGCTGACCATAGTCCGGCCAGGGCTCTCCTGATAAAGAGAGAGACTTTAGTGAATTCAGAATGTCGCCAAAAGGAGAGTGCTGAAAGATGTCCGTGGCAGTGAACTCCATGATCGGCGCCCAATCGGATTCGATTGGCAGGGGCGCGGAAAGTTCGGAGTCCGGAGAGGAGTCCGGCACCTTGGAGTCACGAGCTTCGCAAAGGACATGTATGGTGTTCGGCTCGATCACCATAGAGATTGCAGCCCCCGAGGCGGTGTCCAGCCACCCATCCTTGATTGGCGCAGTCGGCTCCGAGCTAAGGGTCGGAGCGGACACTGGTGTGGCCTCCAGGGCACTATTCAGCGGTAGAGCTAGATCATGCCCATGATGACAGTGCGGCGCGCTTGGCTGTGGCTCGACCCCGTCGAAGATCAAGTCTCCGCGGACGTCGGCCGTGTAGTTCAAACTTCCAAATCTGACTGATGGCGGGCGAGCTGATCTGCTCCAGATGGCTGCTTAATTGGCCCGCAGTGCAAAGACGCCGAATACGAAGATCTGTCCGGGGAGAAAAGTCTCGCCCTGGACCGCATCATTGTTGGCGATAGGAGGAGCCATCGCGCCTAAATATGATGGCACAGATGAACTCACAATGAAAGCACCAATGTCGGTGTCAAAACCGGCAGATCTCGGGTAGGGGGTCCCAAACTGTGCGTCTAGGCGGATGGTAACAGGAGACAAGGGACACGATATTTTTACCCAGGTTCGGGCCCTCTCGATGGAAATAAAACCCTACTCATGCTTGATTAATATTGATGATATGGGTAGTACAAGAGTAGATCTACCACGAGATCAGAGAGGCTAAACCCAAGAAGCTAGCCTATGGTACGATTGTTGTTCGTCCTACGGACTAAAACCCTCCGGTTTATACAGACACCGGAGAGGGCTAGGGTTACATAGAGTCGGTTACAATGGTAGGAGATCTACATATCCGTATCGCCAAGCTTGCCTTCCACGCCAAGGAAAGTCCCATCCGGACACGGGACGAAGTCTTCAATCTTGTATCTTCATAGTCCAGGAGTCCGGACAAAGGTCATAGTCCGGCCATTCGGACACCGCCTAATCCAGGACTCCCTCAAGGGGCGTTAGTCCTCAGTTTCGATCCTTTTGGTCATTCGATGACAAAGGGGGAGAAAGTTGAGTTAGTCTTCAAGCGGGTCTATTATATGGGCATTTTTTTTGCTAAGTTACAACTCTCGCTTTTCCGAAACTTTATTGGATCGAGTTGTAATCTTAAACCCGATGGTGCTCTGATACTTTTGATGTGCTCCTCTGCATGTTTATTCATCGCTATATGTTAATACACGCATGCTGAATTACATCAGTCACCATATTTCATCATGCATTTCAAATTCATCATATTATATGTCAAATGCGTGTATGAATTACAAGATATAGGGGGAGATCTCCATGATTCAACTCTTCAAATGTGCATTGCCTCAAAAGCAAATTCCTCACTATGCACATCTTCAGGGGGATTTCTTCTATATCTTGCAATCAAATTCCTCAATATCAGTATTTACACGTCATATGTTTATCCCCATTGAAAACTTAACCTATATTGTCATCAATCACCAAAAAGGGGGAGATTGTAAGTGCATCTAGTGCCCCTTAGTGATTTTGGTGTACTGAAGACTTATAGGTTAAGGGAGTAATGTGTTTATGAGTGTACACAGGTCTACAAGTCCATGAGGAGTTTGATATTTACAGAGAATGTCGACCCCTAAAAATGGAGTTCTTCGTCAGAAGACTTTGGTATTCTGAAAACTTTCTGAAGACTTTGAAAGTGAAGAAATTGGTGTGACCTTGAAGACTTGGTATTCATTTGAGGAACATGAAGCGTGAAGACTTTTGTTTTCGTAGTTTCATTTTCTCTGTCTTGAGTCATAGGAAACACCGTACTGTTAAAGGGGGTCGAGGAAATACTAAGGAAAAATTTCCATGTGATGCTCAACTCAAAATCCTACACCTACCAATCCCTTCGAGTGAAGCCATTGGAAATCTCATATAGTTCAGCCAATTTCTTCATTGACAGAGACGAAGTTCTTCTGGTCGCTGAGGAATTTGTTCTGACTGAGGAGTTAGGAATTCGCCAGTGCGGATTGCCTACACAGTGAGGAACGTGATAGCCCTGAGGAATTTGAGAGTCAAATTTCCGACCGTTGTTGTGCTGCGCGCCAGCTGTCCCCAAATATCTACCCACCTAACGGTCATATCATTGAAGGGCGTTTATGTCTTATCATGTCGGGCTGCTCCCTAGGCTATAAATAGCCGCCCCCTACAACCACTAGCTGGTTGGATGCTCCGAGAGAACTTGAAACCTTTCATTTGAGAGCAACCCATCCTCCGAGGACTTTGAGCGAAAATCATCGAGTGAGGAAAACCCAAAACCAAACACCTACAAACCCAAAGTGATTGAGCATCACTGAAGAGATTGATCCTGCGTGGATCTGACGCTTGTTACCTTTGAAGACTGTGCTTCTTCCAGACGGTTAGGCGTCATGGTCTAGAGCATCCAAGAGGAATTGTGGATCGCCGAGTGAACGAGTATGTGAAGGTTTGGGAGTCGCCTGAAGACTTACCACGAGTGATTGGACGAGGTCTGTGTGACCTTAGTTCAAGGAGAATACGGTGAGGACTGGGTGTCCTGAGCTGCGTGCTCAGTGACTGGGTGTCCGAGACTGTGTGTCCTCGAGTTTAAATACTCAGCCACTCCAACCAGACGTACAACTGAGACAGCAGTTGGAACTGGTCTACCAAATCATTGTCTCCACCAAGCTTACTGGTTCTATTTCCTCAACTCTTTTATTTCCTCATTACTGTGTTGAGTGTTTGTTCATATCTGTGTTTGAAGACTTTGATCAAGATTTTCTCAATTTCCTCGCCCAATTTCTTCATCGCTTGTCTTCATCTTGTGTTATCCTGTGATGACGCTTTCGCTTCTCTGTGCTTGTCTTCATTTCATCATGATGACCATGCTCAGATTCTCGTTATGCTTACTTCGAGTACTTATTCCGCTGCAAGTAGTTCTTCACTAAGAAATTTCCTCACCGCAAATTCCTCGATGAACAATTCATAAAAATCGCCTATTCACCCCCCTCTAGTCGATATAACGCACTTTCAACATTGAGTGGAGCTGGATCAAAATGGAATGCAGAAAAAAGTGGCAAGATGTATTTCCTGTAGTGAAATCGATGACACCGAGTTGTATGGTTCGGTTGTACCGAGAGGATTCAGTTTGACCGAAAGCATCAGACCGGTGAGATCGAGTTCGTCACAGAGAAAACACTTGTCACCTCAGCTCACTAGACAAGTAAGATCTCACAAAGATTTGCAAGGAATTAACTGAAAGATTTGCAATGAATTGGATGCACGGAATGCAGAACAGAAAATAAAAGAGAAGAAACAAAAAAAGAGTCTAGATGAAGTTTTTTTTGTTTTATTTATTTGTTTAAAAAGAGTAAACAAATATGCATGAGACAAATGCAAGAGCACAGGAAGTAACACAAGAGAGCTTCATCTAGAATTGGTTGGCGACAAAGTCACCTATGTTAGAGTATATTGACTTAGGAGTCAAGTGAGGTCACTTGATCATAGGTCATACTCATCGTTTAATCCCAAAATGGGGTTATCATTTTTCTTTTAAGCCTTTTGATGTATTCTCATCTTGTCGAGTTGCTTTGACTCATGACTTGGAGTAAAGCTTCTCTAAGATGGAATAACATACCTTGGGTGGTGGTGTTGATCATGATCATGTAGTTGAACTTGTGTGGGTTGCTCAAGGTTGATGTAGCTCATCAAGAGTTGGGAGTACCACTTGGAGTTTGAGTCCATCTACCTACATGGGTTATTTTTTGCAAGGAAGAGCACTTGTGTATCCAAAGTGACAATCATGAAACTCAACATAGAATTTGTCAAAGGATATGTTTAAATGGTTGTGTGCTTCCTTGTCTTCATCCACCATTGTGTAGAGACTTGGTGATATAGAAATTGCTCAAGATGTGAGTGAGTTGAAATCTCATAGATTTAGGTTCATCCAAGTACCTGCACGGGTTAGATAACATGCAAGGTGCAAATATATCCGAGACATAAGATAGTCAACATAGGAGAAATATCAAGGATTAGTCATAGGCTCATGCCTTGCATGTATCAAATGGAGTTCCTACTCCAAGTTTGAAGCATCAATGATGTTCAATTCACCTCTTAACCTGCAAAACACTTTCTCATCAAGCGGTTTGGTAAATATATCGGCTAATTGCTTATCGGTGCAAACATGCTTAAGATTAATGTCTCCTTTGGCAACTTGGTCTCGAATGAAATGATGACGAAATCCAATATGTTTAGTTCGAGAGTGTTGCACGGGATCGTGAGCAATCTTAATAGCACTTTCATTGTCACACAGCAATGGAACATGTTTCACATATATCCCATAATCTTTAAGAGTTTGGGTCATCCAAAGTAATTGAGCACAACATGATCCAATGACAATGTATTCCGCTTCAAGCGTGGATAAGGATATCGAGTTTTGTTTCTTGGAGGACCAAGACACAAGAGATCTACCAAGAAATTGACAAGTACCCGAAGTGGACTTTCTATCAACCTTGTCACCGGCATAGTCCGAGTCGGAGTAGCCAACAAGATCAAAGGAAGACCTCTTAGGATACCAAATGCCAAAATTTGGTGTGTGTATTAAGTATCTCACTATTCTTTTCACAGCCTTAAGATGACACTCTTTAGGGGCAGCTTGATATCATGCACAGATGCACACACTTAGCATAATGTCGGGACGTGAAGCACATAGATATAACAATGAACCAATCATAGAGCGATAAACCTTTTGATCAACCGGTTCACCATCTTTGGTTAAATCAAGATGTCCACTAGTAGGCATGGGTGTAGTCATACCTTTGCATTCTTGCATATTGAACTTCTTGAACAAGTCCTTGGTGTACTTCATTTGAGAGACAAAGGTACCTCCCTTAGTTTGCTTGATTTGCAAACCAAGAAAGAATTTGAGTTCACTCATCATCGACATCTCAATCTTCTCCGACATTACCTTTCCAAACTTTTCACTAAAATGAGGGTTAGTTGATCCAAATATAATATCATCGACATAAATTTGGCACACAAATAGTTCTCCATTAACCCTTTTAGTAAAAAGAGTAGAATCATTTTTTTCCAATTTCAAAGCCCTTTTAAATAGGGAACTTGGTCAAGCATTTATACCATGCTCTAGGAGCTTGTTTAAGACCATAAAGAGCTTTGTGAAGTTTGTAGACATGATTAGGTTTCTTAGGATTGACAAAGCCGGGAGGTTGCTTAACATAAACTTCCTCCTCAATTTCACCATTTAGAAAAGCACTTTTAATGTCCATTTGGTACAAGGTGATATCCTGATGATTAGCATAAGCAAGTAAGATGCGAATGGACTCAAGTCTAGCAACGGGGGCATATGTCTCACCATAGTCCATACCTTTGACTTGAGTGTAGCCTTGGGCGACTAGGCGTGCTTTGTCGTGGACGACTTGACCATCTTCATCTTGCTTGTTGCGAAACACCCATTTGGTACCAATGATGTTGTGGTTGTTGTCGGGCTTCTCGACCAATGTCCATACTTGGTTTGTCTCAAAGTTGTGTAGCTCTTCATGCATAACGTTTATCCAGTCCGGATCTTCCAATGCTTCTTCAACCTTCATAGGTTCAATGCTAGATATGAATGAATAATATTCACAAAAGTTAGCTAAACGAGTTTTAGAGTGAGTGATTCTCCCTGCTTGGATATCATTGTAGATTTGCTCGACGGGATGATCTTTGGCGATTCTTGCTCAAACTCGTGGCAGCTTTGGCTTGGCTCAGGGTGGAACATCTTCTTCATCTTGTTCTTCTTCTTGGCCTTCTTCATTGTTGACGTTGTCATTCTCTTGTCGTGGTGGAGAAGGAGGTTGTTGATGTTCATCTTGGTGCGCTTCCTCGTTTTCTTCGTCTTGGTGTGTCCCACTTGTGGATGCTTCCATATCTGTTCTTGGTTCACCTTGTCGTGAGGTAGAAGCTTCCACTTGGACGGACGAGGTACTCTCCTTCACCTCCGTTGGATGAATCTTTCCAATAGACAAGTCTTGGATTGCTTCCGAAGGGTCTTTGTCTCCTACATCAATTGGCAATTGCTCTACTTGCGAGCCGTTAGATTCATCAAACTTCACATCTACCGTCTCTTCAACCTTTCGGGTGAAATTGTTGTAGACACGGTAAGTGTGAGAGTTTGAGCCATAACCAAGTAGGAAACCTTCATGAGATTTAGGAGAAAATTTAGAACGACGATGCTTATCAAGAATGTAGCATTTTGAGCCAAATACTCGAAAGTATCCAACTTGGGGTTTGTTACCGGTGAGGAGCTCGTATGCCGTCTTGCCGAGTAGCTTGTGAATATACAAGCGATTTGTTGCATGACAAGCTGTCTCAACCGCTTCCGCCCAAAAGTGTTTTGGCGTCTTGTACTCATCAAGCATCGTTCTTGCCATCTCAAGAAGAGTTCGATTCTTCCTCTCAACGACTCCATTTTGTTGAGGTGTGTACGTAGCCGGGAACTCATGTGAAATCCCTTCTTAGTCAAGAAAGGTATCCACATTTGCATTCTTGAACTCGGTTCCATTGTCGCTTTGAACCTTCTTGATCTTCATGTCAATTTGATTTTGGGCCTTCCTAGAGAAGTTTTTGAAGATCTTTTGGACCTGCGATTTGTCATCAAGAAAGAACACCCACGTAAATCCTGAAAAATCATCAACTATGACTAGTCCAAATGAGTTACCACCGAGACTCTTGTAGGCATTTGGACCAAATATATCCATGTGTGGTAGCTCGAGTGGTCTTCTCGTGGTCATGATGTTCTTTGTGCGATGACTTCCTCCAACTTGTTTCCCTGCTTGACAAGCACTACAAAGTCTATGCTTGTCAAATATGACATCTTTTACTCCAAGGATATGATCACCTTTAATAAGCTTATCAAGATTTCACATGCCCACATGACCTAGCCTCCTATGCCACAGCCAACCCTTAGAAGATTTAGCAATTAAGAAAGTTCTAGGTTGAGCCTTTTTAGTGAAATCAGCAATGTAAAGATCACCTCTACGTATACCGGTAAATACCATTTTACGATTGTCTCTACGAAACACTTGGCAATCTACTTCAGTGAATAGGACATTCAAACCGAAATCAGCAAGTCTAGAAACTGAAAGTAAATTGTACCCAAGAGATTCAACGAGCATGGCATTTTGTATGGAGCTATCGTGTGAGATGGCCACCTTACCGAGGCCAACCACCTTACCCTTTGAGTTATCACCAAAAGTGACATATTTTCGAGGGCCGTTGTTTTCAGCAAGCTCACGGGACATGTCTTTATCTCCGGTCATGTGATCGGTACATCCACTATCAAGAACCCATTCCTTTCTCCAGCCATGTAGCCACGAAGATTTGCCATAAGACCAAAGTGTCTCATTGTATCATCAAGATCATAGTCACTATTATCATCCGCATCATAGTATCCATGTTCAACATCATTTTGTGATTGCTCAATTCCTAGAGAGGGTAATTCATTAGACAAATGATCATTTCCATGATTATCTTTATGAATTCTAATAGCTTCGGAAATGATATTGCTAATGATCCCAACGTCTCCTATGGCACGCATGAGATTTGTAAGCTCAAATAGACAGTCACCAAAGCTAGGATCACAAGAATTCATCTTACTCAAAGCAATAGACTTATGGAGAATTTCATCTAAATTTTTCAAGGAATAATCTGGAATTCATTCCTCAAGAAATCTCCATATAGTATAGGCACAATCAAGAGTAGGCAAACTAGCAATCAAATTTTTGGGCAATCCTCTTATGATAAGATTGATAGTTCTAAGATTGCGAATCATGTCAAGATCCTCTTCGGGTGTGGGATGCAAGGGATCAAACGAGGTGCACAAGGGCTAGTAATGTACTTGTTCAAATGATATTCATTGAAAATCTCAAGCATTTCATTTTCCACTCATGAAAATATTCTCCATCCAGAATAGGCACTCTATGTCTAAGACTCCCCAAAGTAGACACATCCATCTTCCTCCAAAGGTGTTTAAACCAAGGCAATGGAGACCAAAGCTCTGATACCAATTGAAATGATCGAGAAGAGGTGTCTAGAGGGGGGTGATTAGACACTAAGTACCAAAAGTTGCAGTTTTTAGTTTCTTTAAGTTGAAGTGGAGTTTTGACACAAGTTTAACAAACACAACACCTATCAAGCAAGCATGCAAAGAGTATATGAGCAGCGGAAAGTAAAGCAAGCAACTTGCAAGAATGTAAAGGGAAGGGTTTGGAGTGTGCAAACGCAATTTGGAGACACGGAGATTTTTTATCCGTGGTTCCGATAGGTGGTGCTACCGTACATCCACGTTGATGGAGACTTCAACCCATGAAGGGTAACGGTTGCGCAAGTCCACGAAGGGCTCCACCCATGAAGGGTCCACGAAGAAGCAACCTTGTCTATCCCTCCATGGTCGTCGCCCACGAAGGACTTGCCTCACTTGTGGTAGATCTTCATGAAGTAGGCGATCTCCTTGCCCTTACAAACTCCTTGATTCAACTCCACAATCTTGTCGGAGGCTCCCAAGTGACACCTAGCCAATCTAGGAGACACCACTCTCCAAGAAGTAACAAATGGTGTGTTGATGATGAACCCCTTGCTCTTGTGCTTCAAATGATAGTCTCCCCAACACTCAACTCTCTCTCTCATAGGATTGGATTTGGTAGAAAGAAGATTTGAGTGGAAAGCAACTTGGGGAAGGCTAGAGATCAAGATTTATGTGGTAGGAATGGAATATTTTGGCCTCAACACAAGTGTAGGTGGTTCTCTCTCAGAAAATGTGTATTGGAAGTGTAGGTTCGTTCTGATGGCTCTCTCCACGAATGAAGAGGAGGTGGAGGGGTATATATAGCCTCCACTCAAAATCTAACCGTTACACACAACTTGCCAAACTCGGTGGGACCCAATTGATTAACTCGGTCGGACCGATTCAGCAAATCTAGTGACCGTTAGGATTTTCGGTGGGACCGACATGCATCTCGGTAGGACCGATATGGTTAGGGTTAGGGCATAACTTAATCTCGGTGAGACCGATTACACAAACTTGGTTGGACCGATTTTGGTAATAAGCTAACCAGAGAGTTGGTCAGGTAAACTCGGTGGGACCAATTTGCTCATCTCGGTGAGACCGAAATGTTACAAAAGGGAAACAGAGAGTTTACATTGCAATCTCGTAGGACTGACATAAACTTCGGTGAGACCGATTTTGGTAATGGATCCATACAGAGAGATTGCAATCCCATCTCGGTGAGACCGAGATCCCTATTGGTGAGACCGATTTGCCTAGGGTTTGTGGCAGTGGCTATGACATCTGAACTCGGTGGCGCCAGATAGAAAGAATTGGTGGGGCCGAGTTTGACTTTTGGTTTAGGTCATATGTGGATTTGAGAAAGTAGTTGAGGGCTTTGGAGCATATCACTAAGCATTTGAGCAAGAGCCGCATTAAGCAACACCTCATCCCTCCTTGATAGTATTGGCTTTTCCTATAGACTGAATGTGATCTTGGATCACTAAAATAGAAAATGTAGAGTCTTGAGCTTGGAGCTTGAGCCAATCCTTTGTCCTTAGCATCTAGAAGGGGCTTCACTTCCTCTAGTCTATGCCACTTCATTGTTGAACTTATCTGAAACATACTAGGTAAAAGTGTTAGTCCAACAAGAGATATGTTGACATTAATTACCAAAACCACCTAGGGAGCACTTGTTCTTTCACCGTACTACATCATCGTAAAGGCAAAGATAAAACAGCTCGGGGATATACATATGACCTGCGGCAGGACCTGGATAGTAGAGCAGGACAAACTAGATCGATCAACGGATCGCGGGGGCGTGCCCCGACACGTGACGACGGCTATCTAGCCGGGCATGACAAGCACAATCACTCCCGGGCCGAAAACCGCAGACGGACTCCATCCAAGCTACGTCGCGATGTGGCCCGATACAGAGGCGCCGCACACCCCTCTGCTTCACTGATGAAGTAATGGAGCATGAATTCCCAGAAGGGTCTAAACCCGTGCACATCGAATCATATGATGGGACAACAAACCCCGCGGTATGGATCGAAGATTTCCTTCTCCATATTCATATGGCCCGTGGTGATGATCTTCACGCCATCAAATACCTCCCACTAAAACTCAAGGGACCAGCTCGGCACTGGTTGAACAGCCTGCCCGAAAACTCCATTGGCAGCTAGGAGGACCTGGAAGACGCCTTCCGTGATAACTTCCAAGGTACATACGTCCGACCTCCGGATGCCGATGACCTAAGTCACATAGTCCAACAGCCCGGAGAGTCAGCCAGAAAATTTTGGACTAGGTTCTTAACTAAAAAGAACCAGGTCATCGACTTCCGGATGCCGAAGCCCTAGCGGCCTTTAAACACAGCATCCGCGACGAATGGCTCGCCCGACACCTCGGCCAGGAAAAGCCAAAGTCTATGGCAGCCCTCACAGCACTCACGACCCGCTTTTGCACGGGCGAAGATAGCTGGGTAGCCCGTAGCAATAACAATGGAAGCGAATCTAACACCTCCGAAGCTAGAAATAGCAATGGCAAGCCCCGACGCAACAGACACAAGCGTCGAAAACAACGATAACAATACCGATGACATGGCGGTCAACGCCGGATTCAGTGGCTCTAAGTCCGGCCAGCAGAAGAAGCCATTCAAAAGGAACAACCCGGGCTCATCTAGCTTGGATCGCATACTTGATCGTCCATGCCAGATACACGGCACCCCCGATAAACCAGCCAATCACACCAACAAAAGCTATTGGGTTTTTAAACAGGCCGGCAAGTTAAATGTCGAGAACAAGGAGAAGGGGTCGCACGGCAAGGACGAGGATAAGGAGTCCCGCCCACCGAACACAGGGGAATAGAAGAAGTTTCCCCCTCAGGTTAAAACGATGAACATGATATACACTACCCATATCCCCAAGAGGGAGCGCAAGCGCGCGTCAAGGACGTCTATGCGATAGAGCCAGTCCCCCCAAAATTTAATCCATGGTCGTCATGTCCGATCACCTTCGATCGCAGGGACCATCCGACCAGTATCCGTCATGGCGGTTCAGCCGCACTGGTCCTCGACCCAATAATTGATGGATTCCACCTCGCGCGAGTCCTCGTGGACGGTGGCAGCAGCCTCAACCTGCTCTATCAGGATACGGTGCGCAAAATGGGCATCGATCCATCAAGGATCAAGCCCACTAAAACTACCTTTAAAGGAGTTATACCATGTGTAGAGGCCAGCTGCACGGGCTCAATCACATTGGAGGTCGTCTTCGGATCCCCGGACAACTTCCAAAGCGAAGAGTTGATCTTCGATATTGTACCCTTCCGCAGTGGCTATCACGCACTGCTCGGACGAACAGCATTCGCTCGATTCAATGCGGTGTCGCACTATGCTTATCTCAAGCTCAAGATGCCCGGACCACGCGGCGTCATAACAGTAAATGGAAACACGGAGCGCTCCCTTCGTACCGAGGAGCACACCGTGGCCCTGGTAGCGGAAGTATAGAGCGGCCTTTTAAGGCAGAATTTTAATTCAGTGGCCAAGCTCCCGGACACTACCAAACAAGTATGGACTACTCCGTAGCATGACAATCCAGCTCATCAAGAGTTAGACTACCAATTCGACCTCCGTCTCAGCCCCGACAAAGTGGCGGCATACGTACCGCGCGTACATAACTACGCACTGAAAATACCATGGGCAGAGACGGAGGCATAGCCAGACTATGGTCCATAATACGGTTCGACCTTCCCTGGACACACATACTCTTACTTTTCTTTGTTATCCTTTTCAGGTTTCTTTTCCACAGGTCCCTCGCGGCGGCCTGCTCATCGGTCCTTTCGAAGGACGGATACACCAGGGCGGCAAGTAGCACATACGCGTGGGGGGATTTCTAGATATCTTTCTCGACGATCATTCTATCTGTTTTCAGGACCCACACGCAAGCTCCCCCCTTGATGTTGGCATGTCAAATAGCCCATTTGCTTATCGCACTATTTGTACAGATACACTTTGACGTATTAATCTAACTATAATGAAAACAGTTTGCGGCCCAACTTACGTGGCATTGGCTTACTACTTCATTTTTTCGCTATTCTTATCGATGGCACCCGTACACCTTGGTATGTTTTAAATTGGCCAGGGGCTTCACTGCGCTCCATACTATGGAGACAAAGTTCGAACACTTTGCCAGTATAGTTCGGCACCCCGAATTTTAGCATTATATGCATTGGCTCTGAATCATGTCTTTGGTCAATAGTTGGGTTGCCCGGCTCCTGTACTTACTACCTTACGTTCTGCTCTATCGGCTAGGGTAGTAAAGGGAGAACTACTGTGATTGTGTTTCTGATTTATCCGAGCAAACACCTCAGTAGAGAAAGCTGAAAACTTGTCGGAGTAATGGAATACGGGTAGGCAGACCCGAGCCCCTGAACCTTTCAGAACATCGGGGCAGACTGCGCCCCTCAAAACCCCAAGACAAATAGCCGCCTTCAGATAGTCGGCAACAGAGTCGCCGACTACCCCTCTAGGCCGGGTCCCAGAGGCCGCCTTCAGCACAAGCCGGCTCCAAGCCAGCGACCTCCGGCGAGGCCGGCTACAAGGAGTCGGCCCGCGACCTCCACCACCTCACGCCTGGGCGACTATGGGGTAAAGCCGCCTCGCGGCCCATCCCTGCCCAGTCCATAAAGGGCAGGTATGGCTACAGAGCGCCGTACCGACGGAGATCTCCGTCCGGTGCAGCACTGTTGCCATGCCGGCCCTGACATCAGCACCGTGGGCAGATTCCTGTACCCACGATGGCCTGTCTGTACGACCCGAAGACGGCGGGACCCGCCTGTCGGCGGGAGTACCGAAGACGGCGAGAGCACCCCAAGGACGGACCCAATGGAGTCGGCCTCCGGGAGTCGGCCGGCTCCTCCCGCTGGATCCACGCGCCATTAACTGAACAAGACAGGAATGGCAACAAAGTGATCGCCCGCCAAAGCGGCTGTGCTGCCATAACCCCATGACCAAGCTCAGATTATTAGAAGCACGACTACAGAATCTGCAGTCGCCAAGACCCGCCAACAAGGACAAGGGCTGTCGGCCCCATGTTGGGCCGCCACGCCGAGGCCCACTAGTCGGCGGTCCACAGAGTCGGCGGAGAAGACGGCGATCAGAGATCGGGACGGCTTGGACCCACACCCAGCCGGATTACCATTGTACTTCGGGGTAGACCTATATAAACCCCCCGGCACCCATGCCAAGGGTTGGAAGCTAGTAGTTTTAGACACACACATAGAGGAGAGAAGAGCAAGCCATGCCCTTCTCCTTCCTCGCCTCAACAGCTCAAGGAGCCTCTTGTACCCACTTTGCCATAGTGATCATGTGGAGACCCCAGCAGAGCAGCAGTAGGGGTGTTATCTCCTCGAGAGCCCCAAGCCGGGTAAGATTCGCCAACAGGCATGTCTTCGCCATCCCGCTTCTGTGCACCACGACGCTCTACTCGCCCTCCATGATAAGCCATCCTTTGGCATATGTCGCACCCAACCCCCAACATTTGGCGCCCACCGTGGGGCTGGTGCTCCGTCCGTCTGAGACCTGCTCTAGACGGGAACCCTCTTCCTCCTCGGCGAAGCGAGCTAGCTTTAAGCACCGGATGGAGTTTGTGCCGACGCCGCTGCATGGCGCTGAGGTTGCTCTGGCGCGAAGTTGCCTCGCCGAACTTGTCGGCGAGGTCCGCCTCCGACGAGCCTGCTTCCGACGCAGTACGGACGGCCCCAAAAGCCTCCTCGGGGCCTCTCGAGCAGCTCCACGCCGACGGGCGAGCCTGCCGCCGACTGAGTCCATAGGCTCCACCGACCCGATGCTGGTCGATTCCGACACCGCGTCACTCGACGCGTTCCCCACCAACGTGGTGGTCTACGACGAGCCTCTCCCTCGCGCGGAGAGCGGCGGGAGCACCGTCACAGAAGTACTCGTCATCAGCCACGGCGAGCCCTCCGGCGGGGGGGCTCGTGACCCTCTCGACGCTGTTCTGCAAGACCTGACCGCCTCCATTCCGGAGGACGCCGACGCCGAAACGCTGGAGGCGCGCCGTCTTCAGCCTCCTCGTATGCCAAAAAGCTGGCAAGCATGAGACGCTTGTCGAAGCCTATCAGCCTTGAGATGGATCGGGCCAGGCGGCTCGCCGCTCCGACTGGGCTTAGCCGCCTAGGCGCGGTCCGGCAGCGCGGCGCGGCCCTCGCAAGTCTGTTTGGGGCCGGTCGCCCTGTGTACGCCACGCCGGCGGAGAACATTCCCACTGCCCAGGCGGCGGCGGACGAGCTGGATAACTTCGAGGGCGAGGAGCGCTGCCTGATGACAGAGCGAGTCCAACAGCTCCTCGATGCGGCCGCCGCGCAAGACGAAGCCGGCTGCCGCACGGAGGCGCCACGACGACAACACGGCGACTTGCCTCCTCGCCGAGATCAAGGCGCGACATCTCGGACGCCGACTGGCGGCGTCCGCGGAAGAAAGAACTAGGATCCGGCTGCCAGCCATAGCCGGACTCACATCTCCATTGAACGCGACGAAGACGGCCGCCCCAGGGCGGTCGAGCGGCGGGACGACTATCAGCCTCCTCCTCCCCACAGAGAAAGGCAAGTTTCCCCGCCACCCGTCGAGCATCCGACTCTCGGCGACCGCCTTGGCCGCCAAGAGGGAGTCGGAGAGAACGACGCCCGCCACCGGATCGAGCGACTCCACCGATCCCTGGCGCTAGAAGAAGAAGATGAGTTGGGCCCACCCTGTTTGACCTCGTGATCCGCGACGAGCCCCTTCCCCGAGGATTCACGCCCCTCGAGACACACCTAAATACACCGCCCGTGAAGCCGGAAGACCGCTGGTGGACTACTCCACGGCCGTCAAGATAGCGAACGGCAACAAGCGCTAGCTTAGTAAAGTATGTTCCTCATGCTCTGTGGCACGGCCCGGACATGGTTGAACAGCTTGAAGCCCGCAGATCAACGCCTGGGTCGATTTCACCGAGGCCTTCGCTCGCAACTTCACGAGCACATACAAGCGACCTCCCAAGCCTCGTCACCTGTCCCAGCGCATAAGGCCCCAACGAGTCCACTCGCGACTACCTCACGCTAGCGGCGAGCCGAACTCTGCAAGGAGTGCACGAGGTGCGTAAATCGAGTACTTCACCGCGGGTGCGAGAAGGCACCTCCTCAAGCATAAGCTCCTTTGCGACGAGCCGAGACCTCGACGAGCTGCTAGTCATAGCAGCATAAGCACGCCATCGCCGACTCTCCATGAAGACGGAGATCAAGCCGCGCGACCGCAAAGTAGCTCCTCATGCTCCCGTAACTCCAACCGGGCGACGCCACCGGGCGACAACAGCAGTAATGATCACAAGCGCGCAAGGCCCAGCCGCTTCCAACAGCCAGGTGGCGACAATCGAAGACCAGCAGCCGAGGGGCAGCCTCACGCAAGCGCGTAAAGCCGACAAGTTCAACTGGTTGCCGGCCTTCTCTTACGAGCATACTCTGGACGGACCCTGCAAGTTCCATAGTGGCGCGAAGCCGTCAAATCACACCACCCGGAAGTGCCACTAGCTCACCAGGATCGCCAAGGGAGACGGCCTTGCCCCTCCTCCGCATTGGCCGCCGCCCACCAACACCCCAAAGAGCCGGCTGTCCGCCACCGGTGCAAGACAAGACGACACTCAAGAGCACGGCGCTTATGTCGTGTTTACCAAATGTGGCGATGATCACCGCAGCGGCGGCAGCAGCAAGCAGAAGAGGTGAATGCCGTGAGCATCGACGCCCGGAATTCCTGACCGTCCGAGAAGCCCATCACCGGAGCCGTGCTGATCACCCAGGTGATGCCGAACCGGCTCCTACGCCTGGTCTTGGGAGCCACCCTTGCTACGGATAGGCGGGCCGCTCGCTTCTCGCGAGTACTGATAGACGGAGGCAGCATCATCAACATCATGTACAAGGATACGATGGAGAAGCTAGGAATCAAGCGGAGGCAGCTTCAGCATAGTCGGATTGTGTTCCACGGAATTGTACCTGGCCTTTCCAGCTCACCGATTGGCAAGATTCTGATAGACGTCCTCTTTGGGGACAAGGATCACTTTCGCCGAGAGCCAGTCTGGTTCGAAGAGGTGGACCTCGAGAGCCCCTACCATGCCTTGCTTGGCCGACCTGCTTTGGCCAAGTTCATGGCGGTCCCCCACTACGCCTACATCAAGATGAAGATGCCGAGTTCCAAGGGATTCTCGACCGAGCCGACGACTACGAAAGTCGTCCTTTGCCAGGCAACAAAGCAGCCGGCTAGCCGAGTCCCCTCGGTGATCGCAGTCGAGAAGCGGCTCCGGATCGGTCGTGGCGATGGCGGCAAGCAGCCGAGAGATATCGTCCCATCCCAAGGAGTCGGTCGAGGGCCTGCGTCAAGCCGGACAAAGAGACCAAGAAGATGCCCTTGGACCCGGAGCACCTCAGAGAAATACGCTGTCATAGGTGCGAACCTCGACAAAGAATAGGAAGGCGAAGCTCGTCGATTTCCTCCGTGAGAATCGGGACATCTTCGCATGGTCCCCCAAAGACATGCCAGTGTACTGACGGATTTCGCCGAGCACAAGTTACACGTCCGACCTGATGTGAAGCCCGCCAGCAGCCCTTGCGCGCTACCGTCAAGAGAAAAGAAGAGTTGTTGGAGAAGAGATAGCCCGCCTCCTGCAGCCGGTTTCATCATGGAAGTTTTCTTTCCGTAATGGTTGGCTAACCCGGTCCCGGTACTAAAGAAGAACAAGCAGTGGCGGATGTGTATTGACTACACAAGCCTCAACAAAGCCTGCCCCAAGGACCCGCT
>JAHIAM010003723.1:0-43222 GCA_021605205.1 Aegilops longissima | reverse complement strand
TCGTGCTTGGGTCCATTCTTTGACTTCTTCCCGGCAACTTGCTTACCGGCACGGCAACCTCCTTGTCAGCCCTTCTTGAAGTTCTTCTCGCCTTGCCCTTCTTGAACTTAGTGGTCTTATTGACCATCAACACTTGATGTTCTTTTCTGATTTCAACCTCTGCGACTTCAGATAGAGAATACTTCAGAATGGTCTTTACCATCCCCTGCATATTGTAGTTCATCACAAAGCTCTTGTAGCTTGGTGGGAGCGATCAAGGATTCTGTCAATGACCGCCATCGTGGAGGTTAATATTCACAATGGGTCACACGGTTGTGCAACCTGTATATCTTGAGTATGTGCTCACCGACAGTAACTATTTTCCTCCATCTTACAACTATAGAACTTGTCGGAGATGTCATATCTCTCGACCGGCATGAGCTTGGAAAACCAGTTTCAGCCTCTAACATCTCATATGCTCCGTGATGCTCAAAACGCTTTTGGAGCCCCGGTTCTAAGTTGTAAAGCATGCCGCATTGAACGAGGGAGTAATCATCAAGACGAGACAGCCAAGCATTCATAATGTCTTGGTTCTTCCGACGGAGCGCCACCTAGCGGTCCTTCTAGGACATATTGTTTCTCGGCAGCTATGAGGATGATCTCGTTCGGACCCAAATTGATAAGTTTGCCGCCATCTTTCAGCTTGGTTTTCTAGGAACGCTGAAGTTCAAGTTGACATGAGCGCTGGCCATTTGATCTACAAGACATATTATGCAAAAGTTTTAGACTAAGTTCATGATAATTAAGTTCATCTAATCAAATTATTTCAATGAACTCCCACTCAGATTATACATCCTCTAGTCATCTAAGTGTTACACGATCCGAGTCGACCAGGCCGTGGTCCGATCATCACGTGAGACGGACTAGTCATCGCCGGTGAACATTCTCATGTTGATCGATCTTCCATACGACTCGTGTTCGACCTTTCGTCTCCGTGTTCCGAGGCCATGTCTGTACATGCTAGGCTCGCATGTTAACCCTAAGTGTTTTTATGTGTAAATCTGTCTTACACCCGCTGTATGTGAACGTAAGAATCCATCACACCCGATCATCACGGGTGCTTAGAAGCGATTTAACTTTAGCAACGGTGCACGCTTAGGGGAGAACACTTCTTGAAATTGTTAAGGATCATCTTATTTACTACCGTCGTTCTAAGTAAACAAGATGCATAAACATAATAAACATCACATGCAATTATATAGTAGTGACATGATATGGCCAATATCATATAGCTCCATTGATCTCCATCTTCGGGCTCCATGATCATCTTGTCACCGCATGACACCATGATCTCCATCATTGTGCTTCCATGAAGTTGTCACGCCAACGACTACTTCTACTTCTATGGCTAACGCTTAGCAATAAAGTAAAGTAATTTACATGGCGCTCTTCAATGACACGCAGGTCATACAAAAATAAAGACAACTCCTCTGGTTCCCGCCGTTGTCATACTCATCGACATGCAAGTCGTGATTCCTATTACAAGAACATGATCTCATACATCACAATATGTCATTCATCATTCATCACAACTTGGCCATATCACATCACATGACAATTGCTGCAAAACAAGTTAGACGCCCTCTAATTGTTGTTGCATCTTTACGTGGCTGCAATTGGGTTCTAGCAAGAATGTTTTCTTACCTACGTAATAACCACAACGTGATTTTGTCAACTTCTATTTACCCTTCATAAGGACCCTTTTCATCGAATCCGCCCAACTAAAGTGGAGAGACAGACACCGCTAGCCACCTTATGCAACTAGTGCATGTTAGTCGGTGGAACCGGTCTCACGAAGCGCACGTAAGGTTGGTCCGGCCGCTTCATCCCACAATACCGCTGGAAGCAAGATAAGACTAGTAGCGGCAAGCAAGTTGACAAGATCTACGCCCACAACAAAATTGTGTTCTACTCTCGCAATAGAGAACTACGATAGACCTAGCTCATGATGCCACTGTTGGGGAACGCAGAAAATTAAAATTTTTCCTACGGTTTCACCAAGATCCATCTATGAGTTCATCTAAGCAACGAGTCAAGGAGTGAGTTTGCATCTACATACCACTTGTAGATCGCGTATGAAGCTTTCGAGGGATGGTGATGATGGAGTCGCACTGGATCACCGGCGATGACCAAGTGTTGAACGGACAGCACCTCCGCTGCTCAACACACACGTGACGATGCAGGCAACGCCTCCTTCTTGATCCAGCAAGGGGGAAGGAGAGGTTGAGGAAGATGGCTCCAGCAGCAGCACGACGGCGTGATGATGGTGGAGGACAGCTCCCCAGGCTTCGCCAAGCACACGCGAGGAGGAGAGGTGTTGGGGAGGAGGGCTGCACCTGTTGTGTATGCAGCCCTCCCTCACCCCCCTATTTATAGGGGAATGGAGGAGGGGGGCCCTCCAGATGCATCTAGAGGGGGCGGCGTCAAGGGAGGGGCTTGCCTCAGCCTGAAGGGGGCGCCTAGGGTTCCCCTCAACCCTAGGCGCATGGGCCCAAGGAGGGGCGCCCAGCCCATCGTGGCTGGCTCCTCCCACGCAGCCCAGTGGCCTCCTGGGAGGGGTGGCCTCCCGTGGTCCTCCTAACCTTTCCCGTGGACCCTGACAATACCGATATATCCCAAATTTTTCCGGTGTCCGCTTGACAACTTCCCATATATAAATATTTACCGACCATTCGAACTCCTCGTGACGTCCGGGATCTCATCCGGACTCAACAACATTCGTAATCACATACAAGTCTTCCTAATAACCCTATCGCCACCGAACCTTATGTGTAGACCCTACGGGTTCGGGAGACATGCGTGATATGACCGACGCTCAGTCAATAACCAACAGCGGATCTCGATACCCATGTTGGCTCCTACATGCTCCTCGATGATGTCATCGGATGAACCACGATGTCGAGATTCAAGCAACCTCAGATACTATTCCCTTTGTCGACGGTATGTCGCCCGAGACTCGATCGCCGGTATCCCAATACCTCGCTCAGCCTCAAGCATCGCAAGTCACTTTACTGCATGTAATGCATGATCCCGTGACCGCATAACTTGGTCACTTTGAGCTCATTATGATGATGCACTACCGAAAGGGCCTGATACCTCTCCGTCATACGGAGTGACAAACCTCGTCTCGATCCGTGTCAACCCAATGACACTTTCGGAGATACCAGTAGTGCACCTTTATAGTCACCCGCTTACGCCAGACGCTTGTACACCCAAAGCACTCCTACGGTATCCGGAGTTACACGATCTCATGGTCTAAGGAAGAGATACTTGACATTGAGAAAGCTCTAGCAAAACGAACTACACGATCTTGTGCTATGCTTAGATTGTCTTGTCCATCACGCCATTCTCCTAATGACGTGATCCCATTGTCAATGACATCCGATGTCCATAGTCGTGAAACCATGACTATCTGTTAACCAACGAGCTAGTCAACTAGAGGCTCACTAGGGACGATTGGTCTATGTATTCACACGCAGTATCACGATTTCCGGATAATACAGCTTATAGCATGAATAAAAAACAATTATCATGAACAAGGAAATATAATAATAATGCTTTTATTATTGCCTCTAGGGCATATTTCCACATAGCTTCTTCCAGCTAGCGTTATTCTCCTTCAATGTGTCGATCTGCGGCAGGTAGCTTCTCGCCTTTGTCCTCCCGGTCGCAGGATTTCGCGCGGGTGGCCGCCTTCTCCCGAGGCAATGCTCTTCTTCAAGAAAGATCACCAAGCCGGGCGGTCAACTTCCCCACTGATTGAGCTCACGGGCATGTCGTCGAGGCTTCCTTCAAGAACTCCACCAAGCCTTGATGAACCCTTCTTATTGAGGTGCTTATTGAGCTGACCGGCATGCCGAGGGATAACGACCCACCGGCTGCTCGGCATGTTCGCCTTCTCATGCTAGGGCGCCCCGAGCCATCGCCAGCCCGTGAGAGATCTTTCGAGGTCTCTGCTGGAAGGTGAGCTCTCTCTTTTTCCACAGCCTTGGTTGCCGCCTCCCTTGTTACGAGTAGTTCTCGACCCAGAGCTCTCGCCACCGCCATGGCAACGCATTCGATGAAGAAGAAACACTTATGAGGAGGCAAGGTAGAGTAATTTCTCGTTAGGTAGTTCCCTTTTATAACTCTAGTATTAGTAGTACTAGTACTAATACCTGCATAGTGGGGACACGCTCAGGTTTGGTACGCATTTAGTAGGTGAGCAGTGCTTCAATGTGATGGGAACAAGGTAAAGATTAATTGATGGTTTTGGTTTGAGGTCCAAAAGCCTCCCGATGAGTTTAGGGAAACATAAATTTCAATTACTACAATGCTCAAATGTGTAAATATTATATATCACAAAAATTGGCACAAAATAATGAAGGAGACCAATGGAAGTACTACTTAGCAACCTTCACGATTTAACTACTGCATGCGCTGCAAAGGAGTAATAATGTCTTTCTTCCGCCTCACGCCCACTTAATTTGCATGCCCTCATTAATTGACCATCAATGAAGTGAACGACTTTACATGCCAAATTATCACATGGGTGGATCTTGGTACAAAATTGCATCCGCCGGTACCTTCGTAAAAGCGCGGCGTAGGAATGAGTGCATGTGGTGCGGCGTACATCTTCGCTTCAGGCATGTACCGCCAAGATGGCTCGGGGAGGACGAGTACATTTTCTCGAACCAGCAGCACGCCATCGCGGATCAATCCACGCAAGGTGGTCGCGATAACGCCCACATATGCCACGTGGCTTCATGAATGTAAGAGAGACACCGTAAGCGTGCCATTGGTATTCTAATTTCGTGTTTTGCACATACCAAGTAATTAGTAAGGTACACGCATTGCACGATCAGATTTTGCAACCAAATTATGAATAAATACCACACTATAGCATGTAAGCTCCGAATATATATGCCCCGATGTAGCCCTTCGCTTAATTTTATAGTTCATCTCATTCAAAATCAATTAGAGAGTGTTGATACGCTTTTAGTCCCATGACTAAAAGTAGTGAGACTAAACATGCTAGCCTCATCCATGCTTGGATCCAAATACTAAGGAGACTAAAATCAAGTTAAATAGCATTTATTATCCTCCAAACCTCAAACCGTGAACTCGCCTGTGTAAAGGAGAGGAGTTAAATGAGGAGAGAGAGGACTAATCCACATTTTAGTAGGGGTACCTCTGACTAAAAAAAATTTAGTCTCAAGACTAGTTTTAGCCCCTTTAGTCAGGGTGCTTGAACTTTAGTCTCTTAAAGAGACTATTTTTAGTCGACTAAAATAAGTCCCTTGATCCAAGCACCTCTTAGTTTTTATAAAAAGCTAAGAACGCTGGAATAGGAGAAACATGGGATTATAGTGGAATGTCGCCTTGAATCCTACATGATTGTACGAGTGTTTGATTGTGCATGGAAAAACGCAGAATTCTTTCAAAGAGGTTTGAGTGGATGGGATGTTTCCTATGAAATCTAGTGCAAATGAATCATATAGAAAAATTCCTATGGTTTACAATCCTACTTAATCAAACAACCAAGATAGGAAAAATTCCTAATGATTAGAATCCGCCAAAATTCCTTTGAGAATCCTTTGAATCAAAGAAGCCCTTAATCTATTTTATGATTCATGGAATTGTGTGTTGTAAAGCATAAAGTAGAAACAAATAATGGCAATTCAACTAGAAAAAAAGTTTGGGCAGTTATGATACGGAAGATTCTAGAGCAAAAGAGAACCACTGTTGTTTTGAGGTTTGTGCATTATGCTTAAGTTCAACCATGGAGTCTGCTAGATTGTACATGTGGCAAAATTTGGTGGGGGGCTAGAAGATGGTGCGAGGGGCCGAGTGGAGGGAGACTATGAAGGAATGCACAAGTGCGAGATCGATATTTAGAGAGAGGGGGCGAACACGTGCGTTGTTGCACGCAGTGGCGGAGCCATGAAAAATAAATGAGCTAGGGGGCCAAGCATTGCTAATCCTTTACGAGGAGGGTAAATTCATGAAATTAAACCTTTTTTAGCAGCAATTGTCTAATGATCACATTCATATTAGCCTCGATATATAGTGATGTTAGGGGCAGGGCCTCTTATCGCCCTCTGCCTTCGCAGGCATTGTGCATGCGCCCGAGAGATAAAGCGAAGGCATGGATGATGAGAGGGGACATTGGATATATAATTAATGTGGGTGTATTAGCTATATATGTTAATCCTATATAGAGAGGTATAGATTAATCGATGTGGACGGGAAAGAGGGTGAGACTCACCGATATATCATTGATCGGTTTGTGTGGAAAACTATGAAAGACCTAGCTATATACACACATACATAGAGGAACATCCATCGCTACATGCACACGTGAGAGATAAAGAATGCCCGATATGATGGAGAGGGGATGTGTGGGTGTGTGCCTTCATGGGAGACCGACCTGAAGAAAAGATTGCATGCGCATGGATGGATAATGCCGCCGTGTAGTGTGTGTGCATGCATGCACGAGAGAAAGTTAGTGGTACAATTATAAAGAGAAGACTACCGTGGGTGTAAAAGAATAGGTGAGGTCATAATCAATGTAAAATTGAATTCAAATATTTGAATAAGAGATCCTGATGTTTGAAACCCATGCATGCATGAATAACGGAGATCTGCGGATGTGGTTTGAAAACGAGCATGTTGTAATGTATTACACATTGAACAAGGTCGACTGATTTGAATTTGAGATACCGATGGCGTACATCATTTGGCCATCGTCGCATCCGCATGGACACACTATTCTAATTGAGATGATGGGCGGCTTCGCATCACATAACTATATCTATACCCCATATATTATCTTTTATTTTTTTTTTTATTGTGCGGGTAACTTTAACTTTGAAAGATGGTCGTTGATGAGGCGAATAACGATGGTCCAAAGATGGCAAATTTGAGCACTATTGCCGTTGGATATCATCTAAATTCCACCAGATTTCGCCACATGTATAATCTAGAAGACTCCATGGTTGAACTTAAGCATAATGCACAAACATCAAAACACAAGCACTTCTTATTTGTTCTAGAATCTTCCGTATCAGAATTGCCCAAATGTTTTTCTACATGATTTGCCATTATTTGTTTTTACTTTATGTCTTACAATGCACAATTCCATGAATCTTAAAATATATTAGCTTTATAAAAACTAGATGATTTTGAATGAAATGAACTATAAGAATTAAACGAACATCTACATCATGCATATATGACTCAAAGCTTGCATGCTATAATGTAGTATTTATTCATAATTTGCTGCTAACTTCATGCGTAATGCACGGTACCTTTACTCTAGTCTAAATGGTGTTTGTGTGTGTGTTGTGCATGTTGAGGTGCAAATTGTCTTTTTTGGTACACGTTGCTTGTTCTTCCGAAATTTCAAGTTGCGCCTTTGTTATGCCGAAAACTCAAGCTAGCGCCTCTTTCTATCGTGGCTGCTAAACTCCCGCTTCTTCAACCCGCTACTTTGTTAGCCCGAAATATTTAAGATATATCTTTGTCTCAGCAGTTCGGCTAACCTCCATCTCAACCCCGCCTTGCTATTCCAAATTACAACGCTACAAAACTCCCACCTCCTGTGAAATCCGACACGCGAAATGCCCGTGGTACCTCGAACCAAAGAACTACTCAAATTGGTGGGGGTACTTTCAGAACTTACCCCACATTTCGGACAAGTGCGCTCTAAGCCATGGTTCCCATCGCCATCCCATCCGCCCACCCATTCAGACACCGAGGCCGCGAAAACCCGCGACGAACCCCACACCCAGCTCCGTCAACCACCCAGCCGAGCCTCTTCCCGACGACGCCGTCCACAAAGAACACCTTGACGCCCTCATCCACCGTGATCGATGAGGATCCATCGTCGATCTCATCGTCCCCGCCGTTCAGCCACCTCGCCCTCCACCTCCAAGGAGCTGCCCCGATGTTCCTCGCTCTTCGCGCCATCTCCATTCCCACACCATCGCTTTCACCGCACCACCGAAGAGCATCATCATCACCGCTTCTGATGAAGCTATGGCCTAATCGGCGCCACCAAAGAGGTTGTACACTAATCACCGATTTTCTTCTTGATTTGATCTCACGGTGCTGCCGGCCGCGGTCCCGAGCCGACACGGTGCGGCTCCATCCACGGCAGCGCCGCGCCACTTCCTCCATGGCGCCCCTCCTCGGGCGGCACATCCACATCGTGAGGAGCTGTTGCTTTTAGCTTGTCGCAAGGCCGCTGCTCGCTTCTTGCTCTTGGTCCTCTCGGTCTCGCTTCTTGCTATTGTTTTGTTTTGCTCCGACTTCCGATGTTGCCCGATTTAGCTACACTTACCGATCAATCGATTTTGGGTCAACGATTTTCAGGGGGGCTCGGGTGAAGGAAGAACCAGCCAGAAGGGAGGGGCTCACGGAGAGGTACCCCACTATCTATCTTAGGGTTCGTGGATGGGGCGGTGGTCATCGGCGGTGGCGGGCGCTACGGGCCGCGGGGGATCGCCGGAGAAAAGCTCGCACGGGGGGGCCTAGAGGGATGGCCGGGCGCGCGCGGACCGGGCGGGGAGTGTTTTGGTGGGATGGCGGCGACGCGCCGCCGGGCGAGGGGGCTGCTGTTTGGCCGGTGGTGGCTGGCCGCCTGGGTGGAGGTTGAAGATGAACCGCAGCCCTTGATTTCAGATTCAACGGCTGCAAAATCGACCGACCAGAGATGAAAAGTCTACCGACCGACGTAGCCTCACCTTGCTAGTGCGTCTCTTGCTGACAAAGAAATTCAGTTTCGACAAGAAATTCAGTTTGGACAGTAAGTCTAGCTTACGCTTAATTCAGTTTTACAGCTAAGTTCAGTTTCGACAAGCTAAGTTCAGAGATGAGCGGCTGATGTATTTTACATCTAGCACTTTGTGGTTATGTATTTTACGCCATGTATTGAGATGCTATTAGAATTCCACTCAGGTTAACGTTGTTGTCTCTTGTTCTGCTTCAGCCTTGCATCGTCCAACTCACCGGAGCTGCTCCAACGATTTAAACCTCCATCACAAGAGAGCAGTACTGGCTCCATCTCCGGACGCCTAAGATCTTCTTCCTCCTCCGACAAAGAAAGTCACCGAGAATCCTCACCGCCAACCCAATCACGCTGAGATCGACATGGCTTTGCCAAAGAGGTTGTACACTTGTTGCATCTCTTTACTCTACATGTTATATATATTTTCCATCGAGCACTCGTAGTAACGGGAAATACGATTATTTTATCCTACTATATGACAAGCAAGAGGTTCCGTGCAACTTAGCTATCCGTGATGGACTCTCTTGAACGCCATCATTATTTATCTGCTTGAGCTGTGCATTTGTCGATGGGCCCGGAGTTCAGCTAGTATGGAAGTGGCCTGGGTCCAAAGTAATAGAAGTAGCACAAAAACATTTTTTTAGTGTAGGATTTTCCTTGCTCAAGCCTGCCTACAAGAATCGCCAGTGCTTGAAAGGAAAAGTGAATGAAAAACATAGGAATTGGAAAGTTTCCTATGGTACTACTTTTCATGAATTTGGTGCAAAGGAATGGAGCAAAGGAAAAATCAGGATTTGTTCCTTTAGTGTCTCCTTGAAAGAAAACCGATAGGAATTCTAATTTCCACTTCTCCTCCTTTTCATATTCCTATTCATCAAGCACAAGACTAAGAGATAGTAGCATAATAGCATTATAACCGTGACATTTTCTTGTGGTTTGACTTAATCTCACCATGCTTTTTGCATCATGTGATCTTCCAATTGTTGTGAATCAAACACCCAGATTGGCAGTAAACTCGTTTTTAAATTCTCTATTTTGCACGCATTCCTATCCTATTCCTCTGCTCATTTCCTATCCCTACATTGTTAGAATCCTCAAATTCAAACAAGCCCTTACTCAATTACTTCACATAGATATGTGTCAAAGAAAACCTGTGTGGTTTGTCCGCCTCAAGGCGTCAGGTTCCACCCCACTACAGTGCTCCAACGACGGAAGGGTTCACCACAGAGGGATCCGCCTTCAGATCGCTCTTTTGCCGCCTCGATCTTCTTCTCCTCCCCGCAGCCACGATAAACCGCATTACCATCATCAATTTAGCAGATGACCTTGAGGACTACATGGGTCCGCAAGAGAGGTTGCACTCTTCCGTGGTTCGCGCACGCTATTCGTCGCTAATATGATGACATGCTACATTATCGTCGTGTTCACCTATTAGACTCGAGTCAGGTCCAAACTAATGTGAAACTTGAGTTTTAAATGGTTGTGGGTACATATTGGGGCAGCAATCAAGACTATATGTCTACTATCCGTTAATCTCCGTGTCTACTATGAGTTTCATGTTGGGTGCAAACAAACATTAAAGGAGCCATTATCTGTATTTTTAACTAAAGCTATTATCTGCTCGCTATCATTGGTTTTGGGTCTATCCACGCTTTCTACCATCACTCTGGATTTGTGCATGCACTCCTTACATAATCTCACTATGTTTTATTCCTATGCATGCCGCTTATTGTACACAATGGAACTGATCATGTAGAGCAAAAGAGACGAGCCTTGCGTGGCAATAAAATTTCATACAGACGTTGCTCCATGGTGGGCAAAAGGCAGCCCCTCCACCCATTTCGGATCGTAATCAAGAGGAAGATAACTGCTCGAGGGGATTCGTAGGAGAAGACCACTCCTATTTACCCCATGAGGTCTTCGCTCTAACTTGGCATGCCGATGTTGGTAATATCATGCATATGGTGCCTTGCATTGCTTATCGTATACATTAAAGATGTCATCTCGCTTAGTTTAGACATGCTTTGTGTCAATGCCATCTGCTTAGTTTCTTTATCGTATATGTGAATCATGCAATGCCATCTTGTCTAGCTGCATCATATATGTGAATTTTGCAATGCCACCTGGTTAGCCACCATCTTATATGTGAATTATATCATGCCATCATTTTTTATTACGTGTTAAATTTGTCAACAATTTTAGTACATTCAATTACTCTTCTCTGCATCAGCCATTCGGCACGGTCATGGAAAATCTGGAGTGGAAACAAGGTCTTCAGAGCGCATAATGCTATCTCGACGGGCGCATGTCTTGTTGGTTACCGATAGCTCCTCGTAGAGGAGGATTCTCAGATGATGACCAGTCATATTTCCCCCTTGGCAGGGTTATGTTGCTCATATCATGCGTATGGTATCTTGCATTGCTATGTCATTTCTTAGTTTAGACATGCTTTGTGTGAATGCCACCTGCTTAGTGTCTAATTACCATATATGTGAATTATGCAATGCCATCTTGTTGCAAGACATTATATATGTGAATTATGCAATGTTATCTTGTTGCAAGGCATTATGTATGTGAATTATGCAATGCCATGTTGTTTAGGCAAGCGCCATATATGTGAATTATATCATGCCGCCCTTTTTTGTATTTCTCATTGCTTTGTCGACAATGTTTGTATATTCAATCGCTTCTTCCTGTGCATCAGCCATTTGAATTGGTGATGGAGAAACTGAGTGAAAACAAGGTCTTCAGAGTGCAGACAATGCTACCTATCAAGTAGATATCTTGTTGGTTACAGATAGCTCTTCGAGGAGGATTCAGAGGCGATGACCAGTCCTATTATCCCCCGAGGTGTATGCTCAAACTTGGCAGGGTTATATTACTCATATAATGCATATGTTGTATTGCAATGCTTAGTTTTTACATCATATACACAATATTGAATGCCATCTCCTTAGTTGACACATCATATATGCGATTGCCCTCCGCTCACTTCCTTAGTATATAAATCATATATTTGAATTATGTCATGCCATGATGTTTACATAGACAGCATGTATCTGAATTATGGCATGCCAACCCATTTTCTAAAGACATAATATAGTTATATCATCTCATCATGTTTACATAGTCATCATATTTTAAATTATGTCATTCTATCCGTGAATTATATCATGCCATCATGTTTCCATCGACGGCATGTTTGTGATTTATGGCATGCCAACCACTTTAATAGACACATCGTATAGTTATATCATGTCATCCTGTTTACATAGTCATCATATTTCGAAGTATGCCATTCTATCATGTTTAGTTAGCCATCATACATGTGAAATTGTGTCATGCTATCCTGTTTAATTAGCCATCATATATGTGAAATTATGTCCTCGCTATTCTGCTTGCTTAGACAACATAAATGTGAATTATTTCATGCCCTGTTTTCTTCCCTACTATCCATTGCACTTGTCATCTTACAATGTCTGTACATTCAATTAATTTTCTTGTTTATCAGCCATTTCAATTGAGGGAGGATGGCAGATCTGTGGGAGTAAAACACGGTCTTCTTGAAAAGATCGTGCTACTCGTCGATGGAGATAGAACCACGGTTGTATTTGCCCAAGAACCAGCCCCACCACACATAACCCACACTCATGCAGATTGTACCCCTACCCGCTTGGACAGAGAACCAGCTACACCCCTTCTAACCCCAACCCGTAAGATAGACACCCAGCCTCGCTGACACAAGCACCGCTCCACCATAGAGCACCCAAACACGAGCAGTTAGTAAGGCAACTGCAGTGCCCAAATCACGAGGACCACCACTCCCAACCCAAGTCAACACTTAAAGCGTAAGAAGAATTGTTCTCCGTCGTTCCGTAGCTATGGTTCATACTACTTTGCTCTTGCATCATCAGATTTATCGATACCAACCAATTTCAAATTTGAAGGATGCAATTGAAACTCCAATGGCGCAACAGGTATGTTTTAAACCTTTTTCTTAAACGTGTTTGGCTATTTCCTGTTGTAACTTGCTCTATGTTGAGTTCAGTTTCAATTGAATAAACAGTTGTGTTCTCATGCCATGCACATTACAAGTGTTGTTATTGTTGTGTAGTTTCCCACACTTATATTCTATCTATGCTGCTTTGTGTTAAATAGATATGATTCGAACTATATCTATCTTGATTTGGCAACATAAACTAGAATGATATAGACCATATAGTGACCATACTACATAGATATATGTTTGTTTCATGCTGTTCTCCTGTCCACCTTACTACTGAACTGGTTTACCAAAATGAGTTTCATATACTACATTGTAAACCTGAGATGTGTTTGTTTGTTTCTCTTTAGAATGCGGATAAAATATTGGAGAAGAGTACCGTTATGCAATGGTAAAGGAAGTAATGCGATAAGGTTCAAGATAGTGAGACATCCCTATTGGTCTCCAAGAAAGCTGATAAAACTATATTGAAGACACCGAGACAACCCCAAAGTCCTGCCTTGATGTAGTGTTCGAAGTTATCGGTTACCACTCTGGCACCAGCTCTTCGAACTCGCTGCCTGAATCAGTTTGGCTTCTTGAGTCTCAACTTCAAGTTGAAAGACATCGATCAGATGTTATGCGACAGAAGTCAAGGACCGAGGAAGTCCCTCGCAGATTCAGATGCATACTTTCTCGTGCAACAAAGAAGCGCTGGAGGACTTAAGCACCAAACAAGAGAAAGTTAATAAGCTTGCTAAGCATCTTGCCAAAGATTATGGGTACCTGTGATATTGTTTCTTGAGCTCTTCCGAGGTGGTTTCAGCCTCGACTTGTTTTGCTACGCGCTTATATGCTGCAGTGTTCCTATATTTGCACCGGTGGCGTAACTTTGATGCCCAAAGGATGTAATATGTGTAATAGCCGTGATAGCCTAGTGTAAGTTGCTTGCTTATTTATTTCCTTGTTGTCTTGTTTATTTGTTTGCTTGTAGTCATGGCAGCTTTTTTTCCGGTTTGCTAGTGGCTGCAATAACCTATTTTTTAAACTAGGCCACAATAAACGCCCAAAGAGTGACACTGGGCTACGGGTCAGAAACAAGGGGCCTTCTACGGGTCAGAGAAATGAAGGGGCCTTCTACGTCAGAAACAAGGGCCTTCACGGGTCAGAGAAACAATGGCCTTCTATGGGTCAGAGAACACATGGCCTTCTACGCCAGAGAAACAATGGGGCCTTCTACGGACGAGAAACAATGGGCCTTCACGGTCGTCGAGAAACAATGGGCCTTCACGGTCGATCATCAATGGGCCTTATACGGGTCAGAGGATCGATTGGCCAAACATGGGCCAAACAGCCCGCATTCCGCCGTGAACGGGCTAGAGTTGGAATCGTCCGCTCATGAGCAGACCATAACGGGCCATCGTTAATAGGTCGATTTGATGACGCTATGAAAACGCCCAACGATTAACGGACCACAAACGGGCCGATCGTCACCACGGGCTGAATTTGGCCCACAAGCGTAAAATGACAAGAACGGGCCGTAAGTAAACGAATATCGAAATGAGCCCAAGAATAAATGGGCTCGAGAAGGCCGAAAGATAACATGGGCTGGAAACGCCCCAACGGAATAACGGGCCGTTAATGGTATAAAGTGATACATCTGTTTCTATACGGGCCAGCCACCACGGGCCGTTAATGGGTGTAAAGTGATACATCGCTCATTACGCCGCTGCCACCACGGGCCGTTAATAGGCCAAGAGTTACATAGGGCATCATATGGGCTGAAAGACGCCATGGGCCATACATGGGCCGGCGAAAATGGGCCGAATCATATTGCATGGCCCAGATGACGCCATCGGGCCTAATTCAATAGGGCATAACGGGCCTTGGGTTAGCGGCTCGTAAATGGGCTATATGCTAACAGTGCCGTTAACAAGCTTTCATGGGCCGCCCGCCACCTTTGACCAAGTCAAACGGGCCGCCTTTTTCACAAGAATGGGCCTCTGTTAATGTACACGGTCGACGTATCGAGGCGCCTCGTCGTCAATGAGTGGATGACATCACCCCACGGAGCCGACATCGCAGTTTCTTCCAGCCAATGATGATTTTACACATGGAAAATCCCCTATTGTTCGGGTGTTAACGGGTTATCGGATCCAAAACCCAACCCTATAGCTTAACGGCGCCCGCTACGGTGGATGCCACGTGTCGGTCACCCTTGACGAAAGCACTTATGTGACGCGTGATTTATCGTCATGGCAAGGGACACTTCCGTGATGATAATTTTCATAATGTCATGGAACACTTCTATGACAAAGACAGTATGACTATCTTGATTCTGTTATAAATTTGTCATGGATGTACATGCATGACAAAAAATGTGACCCATCAAGGGTTCCATCTCCTAATACCAAAATAATTATCGAACACTTAGAACGTGGTCCAGATCTGCAAGATGATCTTCATACACCACCATAGAGAGAATGATATTTCACAAATATAACCCATCGCAACTTTAGAAAAGTGACATGACACTACGGTCGGGTCACTATTCAACCGCTTTTCCCACAACCATCCATAGCGATATTATGCAGGCGGTTTCTCGGCACGTCTCCGTCACAACAGAGATCATGTCCCCTTATCACGGGATCTCCATCAATATGGGTATGGGTAACCCACCGCAATCAATCGCGGCGCTTGGGGAAATAAGCGATTCTCAACGGGAAAGTGGGGAGGCGCACTGCTCGTCGCCTATAAACGGATAAGGATTCCCATTTTCACCCACGGCTTCTTCCTCCTCGCTTATCCATTCCCACATCCTGAGCTCCAGCCATGTTCACGCCTTTCTCCGACAGCCAAACATGTCCGGAGCAGAGGCAGGTGGGTGGCCTCCACCGTGGAAGGAGGAGCATATTGTAAAGCTCCGGCAGCCCTAGATTTCGGTCGCGATACATCACGCACCGGCTGCCGGACAAAGGGCAGGTCACTCCAACTCCGAACCCCATGAGAGGGTCAGATTGGCTTCACTTTATGCGTGGACTGGGATTTCCACTTTGTCCACGGGCTCATAGCCTACCACGGGCCAGATTTCCACGATCTAGCCCCAAATTTCGCCCTCAACATCTCGGCGCTATCGTCGAAAGCGCGTAGGCCTTCCTCCGCATCAGCCTCACTGCTCTTGGGCAACGAATCTTCTACGGAAGTCAAGATCGTGAGGGCCTGCCAGCGGAGTGCGGAGGTGCCATGGTGGGCAAGATGCCCCACGCCACTGGCTTGACGGTTCCGCCGACGAGACCGTGAAAGGGTGGCAATCGGGTGGTTCTACATCACCGAGCCGCTGCTGACGCTAACTGGGCGGCGGCCTCGACTCCGATCCGAACCCCCATGCGCGCCACCTCCTAGGAAAGGAAGGGCCTGGCTCGGGCGAACTCAGAGCTGACCGACTCTGTAACTGCATCAAGAATATGAAGGACAAGAAAATCAAGCCTCACAATGTGGTACAGTCATGCTTGTCCGTCGGATTCTTCCGTACAAAGACGGGCTTTTTTAATCAGGAGTTCGCCCCGACAAACACCAGACGCTTCAAAAACTCTCTACGCATGACGCACAAAGGCGCCTGGAAGGCGGTGTTCAAGGCCTCCGAAGTACCTCCTCCTACATCCGAGGATCGCGGACTTCACGCAGCGCGGCTCCCCCGTCCGGTGAGTTTTCTGACTACCACCGGATTCAGTTCTTCCCAATGTACTCATGGGGAAATCTTAAGTCATTGTGTGTATTTTATCAGGATTATGTGGAGACGGCGGAGCGGATTGACTGTCCGGCTCCACTGCTAGAAGACCCAGTAGATGCTCTCCCGACGGGAGAGGGTCCTGGCTTCTACAAGGCGCCGGAGAAAAGGCCGAAAGAAGGCCCCGGGACCGTGGAGGGTCTCCATGAAGGTTAGACGCCTCGTCCGAAGACGACGAGGCACACTCCTCCCCCGAAGGGGAGTAAGAATAGGAAGAGGACTCCCCATCCGGAGAGGATGGGGGGCCTAAGAAGGCGGGCCAGGGGACCGAGAAGGGTCCCCGGCGCAGCAGCAAGAGCACCCTCGCCTGCCCAAAGACGACGAGGCAGATTCCTCCCACGGAGGCGGTGGGAAACACGAAGAAACTCCGCCTCCCCGCACTGGGGAGGAGAAGAAGAGGAAGGCCGCCCCGGAGGGGGAGGCTAGGACGCCCAAGAAGGGAAAGGTGCCCCTTCCGGATTACTCCACCACTGCCGCCTATAGCGAGGAGTGGCTGCCTAGGGGGAAGCCCCTAGTAAGATCATAAGTATCCGCACTCTATTGTACTTTAGAGCGACTTTGCTTCATAGTCTTGTTATAACGCCAACATTTATGCAGTCCGCCAGGGTCCATCCCAGATATCATCTTCGGATGGGTCCTTGAGGATTTAGCGATGAACTCGCCCCTGACGGCTACTACTCTCGGCTACCGCGAATGACATGAGGTGTTGTCCCAAAGGCTCCTCAGAGCAGGGGGAGGTGACACCGAGACGCCCCAAGGCGAAATTCCAGATGCTGGGCACACGGGGTACAAGATCCCCGCGGATCGTGCCAATGAGAGCCACAGCAAGACGGGCTGTCAACCGGATACTGTGCCGGAACCTTCGATGGTTCCGGATTCGGGAAGGCGGCCCCTCGCTAGGGAAGGCGAGCCATCCGTGTCGATGACTTCCGTTATGCCGTGAGGCGCTTGATAGTTCGGCCGAAGCACTTCGCAGCGCTTCCATGGATGAAGAGCACCGCCCTCTTATGAGTGCAGTGATTCAAGGTTCTCTCTGCCAAGAGCGACTCAACCGAAGCTCGCACCACCTCCTCGATGTGCTTTGAGGTAAGTAATAAGAATGTGTGAAATTATCACCCGATAGGTAGTAGCCCTCGATACTGCTTGGTGTTCGGAAAGAAGAGCCAAACGGAGGGTCAATTAAAATCTGCAGGAGTCTAATAGTAGGTGAGCCTCAGAATAAGCAAGCAGATCGCTGTCTTGATGTAACGCATCGACCGAGGTCATCGGGCTCAAACGGACCTCGAGCAGCATTGTGGAGAGCTCGGCCTCACGAAGAGGCAGCTCAAGAAAACAAAGGGTCAGGATTCCCATTCACATATCATAAAGGATAAACAAAATTGGTTATTCTAACGACAAATTGTCGCATTTTGTAATAGGGGCCACCACCGAAGTGCGCTCAAGAAAGCGCTGTCCGAGGTCAAGACAAGGCGGCCCCTGAGCGCAAGGAGGCGAGAAGGTGGATGCTAGAGTGGGCGAGGACAATAAGAGCTCCAGAGCTCGGCAAGAAGTTCGAGTCCTTGGAGCATGATCTTAAGATGAAAGAGACTGAGATTGCAAAGGCCCTTATGCGTAGTGTGAAAGATGCCAAGGCCAAAGCCAAAATGCACAAAGCAGAAATCCAGCGCCAAGAAGATAGCGGAGGAAAGACATTCTTATGCAAAACAAGCATGTGGAGGAGACATTTTTTACTTACCCGGATTCGAGCTCTGTGGGCATTCGCAGATCTGCCACGCAGCGTGGTCCGATGTCGCTGGAGTTCTACCGCGCCGAGGAGGGAGCTCAACGGAGAAGCTGTTCTCGGTCCCAAGATGTCGGAGCCGAACACCCGGTGCCTCCGAGTGACCAGTGAAGCAGCTTGGTGGAACTCTCCACAGGTGGCCGGGTGGCTATGAAAAATTTCATAGTCCCGATGTGGCCTCGTGAGCCTTTGCCTTCCACCTACTTCGCCTGGTAAAGCAGATGGTAATGTCGTCCGCTCCGGAGGTGATCAAGCGGTCCGCTTGCATTGAGGGTGGTCAGCGGCCTTGCCCGCGCGAAGGTCCACTGGGGCAAGCTGGATGCGGAGAAGGTGGTGAAGGACGGGCCACCGGAGGGCAAGGCGCATCGCTGTCCCAAAAAATATTACTATGGCGTGATGAAAGGCGCCATCTTGTGCCCGATGAATGTACCAAGGCCACGATCCTTGAGTAAATGTACTTATGTCGTTGTTGTAATATAAAGATGAAGTTACTTGCGCTTATATAGCGCGATTTAAAATATTACCTTCGGCGGCTATTTATAGGATTCTCGAAGTAGGCTACCGTCAGGCTTCCGCCCACCTAAGTAGTACTACGGTGTTCCCGAAAACCCGACACTCTTTATCCAAATGTTTGGTCCCTTAAGGAGGTGTCCGAGTAATAACAAGGCAATCTGACTATGCGGCTTTATAACTTTCACTTAGCCATAGAAGTCTACAATTTTAAATTTCGCTAAGCCCCTAGAATTCGAAGCCAAATTGGGGCGCTTATATACTTAAATCAGATGAAGCCGATTCTCGCCAAGCGGAAAAATCTTTATGATTTTAAGACCTTCTAACAGCGATCAGCTCTCGCCGCATCATGCCGCCGTTTTCCGTCGTTTCTACCGAGGTGCTCGGCCCGTAAGAACCGGGACACAATCGCAAGAAGTTCTCCCTCGCGCTTACCTTAGCCGATATAACGGAACGTGAAGGTACCAAAACAAGGGAGCCGGGCAAACCCAACTATTGACCCAAGACGGATTCGAGCTGATGCATATAGTGCTATAAGTTCGGGTGCCGTGACCGTTGAATGTGCTCGGACTTATCTTGTCAGATTATGGGGCGCCTATAAGAAGCTTTAGCAAAATGAACGCCCCGAGGTGTAAATGGACGCGATATTAAATGAACATTTATAAGAAAAATGCGCAGAATAGGAATAATAAGTCGCTTATATATTATTTCCCATTGATGAATAATACGTTTAAGCATATGTTTACATTGAGTGCATTTAAGCAGAGGTGAATAGGACTATTTAACATGTCCTATCCAAGGGCAGGCTGCATGTAGGTATATAAAACAGGTATAACGATCGTGAACAGATTCCAACTCGGTATTTCATTTGTGCGCAAAGCCTGTTGCCTCCTTGGTTTTCTCTCCCTGTAAGTCCGGCTAACCGCTCTTCAAGAGGCTGCCCAAAGCAAAGTGTCTCCGAAGATAAAAAGGGAGGGTTATGAAGGTATATTGCGGTTATACCGCACTGTTCACTGAGTCACTATTGCGCCTCCGCCTATTCCCATGGTATTTTGAGTGCGTAATTGTGTACGCATGGCACGAATGCTGCTTTGATGGGGCTTGAGCGGAGGCCGGACTGCTAGTCGCGCTCTTAGTGTGCCTAGTGATCCTGTTGTTGGGTGCTCCGACTCGCTTGACGGGTTTGAGGTTGTCGTCTGGATTGGTGATCTCGTTTGAGGAGGCCACATTGCACTTCCGCCGTGAGGGCTGCAATATGTTTTTCTCAGATAAAGAGAGCGGACCATGTTTCGTGGATCTGTTATGACCCCGCGTCCTCGCGCATCTTGAGCTTGAGGTATGCATAGTGTGGTACCACATTGAATCTATTAACGCGGTTCGCCCAAGCAAAGGCGTGGTAACCACTACTAAAGGGACGATACCAAGATTAACTCTTCACTTCGGAAGTTATCCGGAGATCCAAGACAACTTCCAATGTTATAGTGTCAGACCCCGATTCCAAGTCACATCGATCTAGGCGGTAACACCTCATATCGCTTATGCCTCACGCACGCAGATTCCCACGGTGTTGCCTTACCATGGCCCGGACCGCTGGCGCTTTTGGCTCACGATATGATAGTGTCGCTAGCATCCATATGACAGAGAACTCGGCCGACATGGCTAGTCGTGGAACCCAAAGCGGCACTAACCCATGGGGACAGGTATACATGAATCACATCGAGCATGTCGGGTCATCAACGTGAATCCAGTCTGTAGCATGGCTAATAGGACTCGCAACCGGCTGTAGTAGGCTAGGCAGGACTGGATGTCACCAAGCGACATTTCCTCGGGACGTATACAGAACGGCGGAACACATGCCGCTACCAAGTGTCCGCATCAAAGAGTGTTGGGCTAGATATTACAAACATGGGTCTCATGACCCAACATTCATTAGGCCCGAGGAGCGAGATATTACAAACATGGGTCTCATGACCCAACATTCAAAGCATAAGTCATAACACATGCGTAGCTTAATATGTCTCGAGTACGTACATCTACAAATGAAAAAGGCTTAGAAGCCCGACTATCTACTGATCTCCGCCGAGGGCACAAGATCGTAGCGAGGTATCAAGCTAAACGTCAAGTCCACACTTAACTACTAGCGAGACCGACATCTCTCTCGCAAAACATAAATAAGCAAACGTGAGTACAAATGTACTCAGCAAGACTTACATCGTAACCAACTATATATGCATCGTTATCGCCAGAGGGGTGGTGGGTTTATGCAGAAGCCGCTTTTGACTCGTGGCTATCCCGAACTACGAATCGCAAATAACTCTTTTGAGGTGGCTTATGCATACCCAGTCCACATATTCACCAATCATCACACCACTATGGATCCGATCCCGCCTTCCCACGAACGCCATCCATAGAACTCACGCTTATCTTGGCGATTTTAGAGTATCCACTTTCACTTGTCTATGAACTGCACAGCAACCCAAAGTCCTTTATCATGACACGGCTATTCAATAGATAATGTTAACCCTGCAGGGGTGTACTTTTCACACACGCCTCGCCACTTACAACCATGTACACGCCGCAGTATCTCGGCAACCTTCAAGCGGAAGCCTGGCGAGGAGTCGGCCACGACCGACTAACCACACAAGTCTCTAGTCCAGTTTATCGCCTATTCGGTTCCATCCGCGAGGAGATCCGCCGTGTGTCGCCACGGCCCCAAACGATGTGCAGGGTTCCCGAGACACCAAACGGGCCCTCAAGACACCGGCCACGGTATGTACCGATCATAGCTCACCCTAGGGTCAGCGCCACGCACGGGTCTCCAACACATATCCTACAAACACCGTAAACTAGTTGCAACTCCTAGACAGAGATCGAGGCGATTAATAAGCCGAGAGGGCCGAAGTTACCGAACCCAATGTGGTAGTAACTGTTTCATGGATCACAAACACGTAACTCAGGGCCTCGAGGACGGCCAGCAATGAGACAACCCACCATGTACCCTACATGGCCTCTCACCGCTACCTTTACCAAATCGTGTTCACACACTTAGCTCACACACAAGAGGACATGTTCACACACCTATGATTCATCCTCGATGAATTAGACCTGACTCAACTCTAAGCAGAGTGTGCATGACAAACAAGCAAGTATGAGTAGGCACAACAGGGCTCAAACAACTCCTACCATGCTAGTGGGTTTCATCTATTTATCGTGGAATGACAGTCATGCAGAGGATAAGGGTTCAGCTACCCCAACAAGTAATGTATGAATTGTTGTTGTCCTAATGCAGTAAAAGAGAGCAGGAGCGTAGAGAGTGGGATTGTATCGAATGAACAAAGGGTTTTGCTTGCCCGGCACTTCGTAAGATAATATAGTTCTTCATCGGTGTCATCGAACTCATCGTCGATACAATGTCTACTGAGGGGGGACAAACACCAGCAACAGAGAAAGAACACAATCAATGCAATGCAATATTATGATGCATGAATGTGACAGGGCAATATGCTGTTGATTGGCCTAATGCAACAAGCAAAAAGTTAAATGAAGTTGGTTTGAACCTAAGATTCAAATTTAAACTCCACATGTGGTTATTTAAATGCCATTTATATGGTTTGTCCTAAACAGCAGCTATAAGTTGTTCGAACATGCATGAAAATGGTACAGATTGATAGATTGGATTTGTCTGATCATTTTTCATATATAATTTATTTCATTTGGAGTTACGGTTGAATTTCTGTGATTTTTAGAAGTTTAGGACATTTTCCGGATTTTCGATTTATTTTAAATCCGTAAAATCCTTTACAATAAGCCAAGATTAAGGCCACCGCGACATCGCAGCCAACGGAGACGGTTCAGTAAACCCTGACCTGTGGGTCCCATCCGCCGCGACTAACCTAACTAATCTAATTTAGTTAGTGGCCCGCCCACCGCCGTTGTCTCGTTAGGGGCTAATCGAGGTGATTAGTGCCAATTGCGACCACGCTATCATCGCCGTCAAACCAGTCAACTCGCCGGCCGCTTAGCCGCCGCGGGTCAAACGCGTGGAGGTGCTCGGATTGGCCGCAGTGCGCCGCTTTGCGCGCGAAGCTCGCTACGGATGCGAACGCCGTCTGCATTCAACCGTGGTGGTGGCGGAGGCTGGGTGGCCGGAGTTGTCGCCGCGATTTACCTTTGGCGGTTGTCGGAGCTCGGTGAGTTTCGATCGAGGCTACGGCGGACGAAGTCGGGCGGCGAGGCATTCTACGGGTTCTACGGGATGCGGCGCAGGTCAAGGATGTAAGACGGGGCTGCTAGGCGGGCCGGAGCCACGCCGGGCGGGCGAAGCTCGGCGGCGGGCGCGAGCGGGTGTGCTTGGTGCGGCGATCACGGGCGAGTGGGAGAGAGAACGAAGAGGGGGAGGATAGTCAGTGGCTCACGGCGGATGCAGGGGTGGCTTCGGCGTGCTCGGGGAAACACCGGAGCGAGCGGGGCGGTGAGAGGGATCTCCAGCCCGACGAGGGAAACGGCGACGGGGCGGTGTGTTAAGGGCGGTCCGGGCCTCGTGGTTCGCCGAGGAGGTCGGGACGCCGAGGCGGGCTCTCAGGCACGGGCGAGGGTCGAGGGGAGGCGGTGGTCATGGAGAATGGCGCCGGTGGCGACGGCCGTTGCTCGTGAGATGGGGAATGGCGAGGGGAGATGGGAGGGGAGGAATGACAGTCGGATCGACGGGACGACACCGAGGAGGAAAATCTCAAGCGCTGCGCTGTCCCGGGACGCAGGAAGGCAGGCAGTGGCGCGCATAAACGGCTGCAGGCGCTGGCTGGGCACGGGCGGCCCGACCGGGCGCGGTGGAGATGACGATCGCGCAGTTGGGCCAATGCATGCACTGCTGGCTGGGTAAGGGCTGCATTCTCTCGCCTTCTTCTAATTGTTTCTATTTTCTATTTTGCTATTCTGCTTTTGATTTAGTAATAATACTAAACCATTTTTAAAACTCCCGACAAAATTTTTGGGCACTTTTAAAATGTTTACTAACAGCCCTCAAATGTTTTCATAATTATTGAAGCATTTAAATATTTATAGCCATTAAATGCTCCAATTCAAATATTTATGATTTAATCCAAAAACCTGAAATGACCTGGGAAAATATGCACCAATTTTTGTCGAGGTTTTCACCATTTAAAAATGATGGACTTTTTCCAAGTCACTTTGGGTTTATTGGAAGTGATTTTATTTGAGCCTATTTGAATTAATTTGGTGCTAGGGTTTGAACAACCCCTATTTCAAGTTCATTTGAAAATTTAAACATGATGCACACATAAAGGGCTAGCCTAGTGCATACCAGACTGGTGTGTGACATATAGAGCCCGTGGCAATGGGCCTCTACTCCGGAATTACACCTTTGAAGGTGGTTTCGTGGGCTTGATCCTTGAAGGGTCGATGCCCATTTTGCACATCGTGTCCCGATAAAGCAGGTTCAGTTGCCGCCGCCATTCATAAGGACTCGCGTGAGGTGGAACTGCTGATGATTGGGTCTAGGACCAATGCGGATGAACCGCCGTGGATTTCGGATGCTAGTAGGGTGATCCCACGATCAAAGGTGATCGACAGTCGACCATGGGTTGAATTTTGGGGCTTAATGGCTCCATCGCATAGACGCCCCGTAGTGCTCGCCTGCTCCCCTGCTTGGGAATGTGTGGTGTAGATTATGTCGACTGCTTTCACCGCGGAGGAAATTTCTTCTGTCTCTCAGCGGACGCCGGGCCTCGCCATCATCGCTAGCAGCCCCTTGTCCTTGTTTTTCGCGCTTATTTTATCGGCTCGTTTGAACACCCAGCAGCCTTTCTATTAGTGTGATTTGTTGGTTTGTCCGGCGCGGCAAATGAATTTGGCACGAGCGTTTCTAGTATGCGTCCAGACCGACGGGTCCTCGATTGTTTTTTTGAACGGCTTTTTCTGCTGACCGGATTTGGATCCATCGAATGGCTATTGACCGTCCGTGGTCTTCAGCATTGTCGCCGCTGTTCCGCTTATGTCCGCTATGCCGCGGCTTGCCTTTATTGTCGCGACATCCGAGGTGCCGAATGTATGGCGGTGCTACTAACGAGCCAACCAGCTTGTCCTCGCCCGCAAAAGTGGGTCATTAGTGTCATGAGTGCTGCCATGGACTTGGTTTTTCCCCGCCGAGGTGTCGGGCGAGCCACCGTCACGATATTATGCTTAAAGGTCGCCAGAGCTTCGCCACTTACAATGACGACTATTTGGTTCTATCTAGTTAGAACTGAGTCTAGAACTTCCCGGCTGACTCTCCGCTGTTGAGTAATGTGGTTCGTCATCGGCGTCCCGTGGTCGTGATTTATGTGCCCCCGGAAGTTGTCGAGGAACGCTGCTTCCGTGTTTTCCCAACCGCCAATGGAATTTGCGGGCAGGCTGTTTAGCCAGTGCCGGGCGGGTCCTTGAGCTTAAGGGGAGATACTTGATGGCGTAGATCGCCTCTCAAGGGCCATGTGAATGTGGAGAAGGAAATCTTCGATCCATATCAAGGGGTATGTTGTGCCATCATATGATTTGATGTTTACAGGTTTGAACCCTTCTGGGAATTCATGATCCATTACTTCGTCCGTGAAGCAGAGTGGGTGTGCGGCGCCTCTTTGCCGCGCTATGTGGCTATGCAGTTCGAATGGGTCTGGGTGGCTGTATTCGGCCCGGTCGGACTTGTTGATAGTGTGTCCGGCGTGACGGTATTGTCGCGTGTTGGGGCATGCCCCCGCGATCCGTAGATCGATCTTGGCTGTCCTGCTTTGTTTTCCAAAGATATCTTGCAGGTCTTGCCTATTCCCCCGGCCGAGTGTATTGGTGTGGGGTGCGGCTGGTATTCGCCGATATGTCGCTTTATCCCGCACGAGGTGGCTGGTCAGCCGGTGGCGCCGAGTCCATATTCTTGGCTGCCGTGAATTCAGTCCATCCGTCTGTGGAGCAGGTCTTGATCAGCTTGAGCTGCTGCCGCTTTTTCAGTGCCTCGCAGAGGGCTATGAGCCGCGCTAAAGCGCCCTCGCCCATGAGGTCTCAGCACGCTTAAACTCGCTGCCGCCAAGGCTAACCTCGCCTTCGGCGGGGGGCATGTAGTTGTCCTCCTCCTGACATCCGCCCGTCGCCTCGCTTGTCCGGGCTGACTGTCACCTTTTCTCGCCGCCTGCTCGGGCAGGCTGATCAGATTGTATTCTCTTCGGCACCATCCGGATTGTTTTCGCTTCGGCCGGTATTGTTGTGGCGGGTTGAGCGAAGCCGCGGGCGCCCATGCTTTGCTTTCCCCGAGGGGTTGTCTCCGATGCCTCATCGCCATTGGTTTTTTTTGGAGTGTCCACCATATATATCATATGAGGAGGTGGCTGTCCACCGCCCTGTGAGCTGTGGTTCGCTCGCTTCTCCGCATCATCGCCCATACCGGCCGATGTCTTCGGAGTCAAGTCAAGCACGCCGTTAAATCATCGACCGTGGGCAATGAAGTGGTGGTGGTGGGCAACGAACCCTTCGTCGCCGCTCTCCCACTCGAAAGCATAGTTCGCCATGAGTCTCCTGAAAAGAGAGAGACTTATCGAGTTCAGCACGCCGCCAAGGGGCGTAGGCCGAAGATATCTCGCAGCGCGGAATACCATTACATGGAGCTCCAACCAGGCTCGGCGGGTTTCGGAGAGCGTGGATCGAACTTACAGCCGGATACGAGTCCGGGGTCCGCATCACAGTGCTTCTTCGGAGGTGAGGCATGTGTTCGCTTTACCGCCGATGAGTGTGCGGCCTCGCGGGCGGGTCCATCCACCCGCCTTGGGCAATGCAACGCCCCGGATTTAGGTCCGGGCTACCGCAGGGGTGATATCCCGGCATTGTCCGACATCGGTCTAGGCCGTGCTCATCGTGGATCGCCCAGCGCCTCCGCACAGCCCAACTGCTGAAGATCAATTCTCCACGGATATCCGCCAGGTAGTTCGTGCTTCCGAACTTGACCCGGTTGTAACGCCTCGGATTCGACAGGCGCCATGTGTTCTGCCAGCTTATTCATTGTCGCTATGTCATGTGCTTGCGTGTTGCACTTTGCCATGTCATCATCTCGTGATTTCATATCATGTCATCATGGGTATTTCATTTTGCATACGGTTCGAGCATTTTCCCCATTGTCTGCTTTTGCAATCCGCACCTTATGTCCCCCTGCCGCTTCTTCTACTCTTTTCGTAAAGGGTGTTAAACTTTCTCGATGGACCGAGGTTTGTCAAGCGGCCTTGGTATAGCACCGGTAGACCGCCTGCCAAGTTTCAGGCCATTTGGAGGTCGCTTGATACTCCAACGTTAAACGGTAAACGTGAAGCTCTTTTTGTGCGGCCCAACACCTTCCAAAGTGGCCCAAAACCTAGCAAACTCCTCTCCATGCTTCTCGCTCGATCACGATCGTGGGCGAAACTGCGCTCTCATTTGACTCTCCTAGCTCCCAAATCTATAATATGCCCTCTCCCCAAATTGCATGGATGATTCTCCCCTAACCCTAGCTCTCTTCCTCCTCCGCCACGGACGTAGTTCACCTTGCTGGGACACGCCCATCGGCCGCTTCGTCCAATCATACCACATCGCAGCACCTGCCATCATGTCAAGGCCCCAGTCTGGCTTGGCCCGGGAGGCCTGCCCGCTTGGCTCGATTCTGGTCATGCTACCAAGTGGCCAGCCTTCCTTCGCTGCACGGCAATTCCGCTGCTGCTCAACACATAGGCCTGGGCCGCGCTGCTTTCGCAAGGCTGGCTTGCCGCGGCTTCGCCGCCTGCCCTGAGCGCCTGCCCGCTCCTCGGCTACTGGCGCCTGCTGGCTGGCCGAAAGGCCATACTTCCGGCCAGAGCGCGACGCTGGCTATTACCGGCCGCTCGCCTTCGCCCGGCCTCAGCCTGGCCTCAAGGCTCACGTTGCCGGAACTGTCCGGGGCCACTCACCGGGCGCTTTCCTCGCTTCTCCTCCTCTCCTCCGTCTGATCTTCGCGATCCGCCACAGATCGAGAACTGTGTCACGGTCAACTCCGCGAGGTGAAATTCCTAATGTCCCGAATCTGCGTGAATTTTCATGCAATGTTCATGCCATCGTAACTTCCGCATCCGTGAGTCTGCTTTCGCGCGTGTAATTATGTCAAATTGTTCGCTTCGACGAGTACATCATTTCATCTCATTGCATTATTTTCATTTGAGGTCATCTTTGATGCCCGAAATGCTGTTAGAAGAGGGCTATGTGATGTTAGTTTTATTCTTATCGTAACATGCACTTTTGTCATTTTTGCCATGATTGATGTGTGCACCCTATGAACTTGAGTCCTACATGTTTTTTGTAATATGCCGTGCCATCTTTACAGGGGTGTATGCCATGTATTTTTGTGATCTCTGTGGTGACTAGCACAAACATGCAAACTAGGCTTCATGATGTTGCTGTTGCCCTGCTCATTGACTATTTTTATGCCCTCAGATACTTGAAGCTACCGAGAGATCAATGCTTATTTTGAGATACTTCAGTAAGGATGTTTTGAACATATGGTTATGCTCTATCCATCCATGCCCTTGTTTGCAATTATGGAGTGCCATAGCTTGAGTCAATCGAGCTCTACTTTTGCTATAAAATGTTTCCTGGCAGATTGTTTACATGTTATTCAATTTTGCCAAGGTTGTTGTTAGTGATCCATGCACTCTATGAACTTGCCATTGCCATTTATAGCTTCTATGCCATGTCTTCTTACTGTGAGTTGCCTTGCCATGCCATGTATTGCTCTGTGGTGAGTGGTTCAAGCTCACCAACATGCCTACTTATTGTTGTTCCTGCCATGTATGAATCTGTATTATAACTTGCTATGTTTACATGGGTGCCATCATATCTTCTCGGATCCTTTTGGCTCATTGTCAAGAAGGGACTTTTTGTTCTATGAATTTAGTAGTATCATGCCATGCCTTTGTTTGCCATGATAAGTTCCTGTAACATGTTGTTTGATAGCTCTAAACATTGCAACCTCGATGTTATTTCCTCGATAAGTCTGAAATCGTTAGTATTTGCAATCTTGCCATGTCATTTTGAGCATGTTCTAGTGATTTCTGGAGATAGCTCAGTGTTCATGTTTTGTCATGCTTTACCTGTACATCATGTCCATGCCTTTTGTTTTCATATTTTGGTGCTGTAGCTTGTTGTTTTTATGCTTGCAATATGCCTAGTTGCTGTTATGGATAGATTGTTGCTATGACTTGTATAGAGTGTACGTGTTGCACCGCTGTCTGCTTTTGAGTGTGCCCTATATGAAACTTCTTTGTTTTTGCATGTAGTTTCATATTATCATGTTGCATCCTTGTTTTGAGGTGTTTATGATGTTTGATGCATTTTGCACCAATGCCATGTTTAGCTTGTTTTGCTCATATCTTCTAGGCAGAGTCTCAATTAAATGAAGTTTATATGTAACTTGACTAGAATTTCGTAGATCATCGTGGTGCATCTTAACTTGCTGTTTAACAACTTGAACTTAAGGTTTACTCAGATCTGGACCAATTTCGAAATTTGCATATGAGGACTTAGCGGATTTTTTATATGTTGTTCCCGGCCTCATTTAAACTTGCTGCTTGATGTGTTGCTCTTGTTTGCATTATCTATTGCCATGAGTAGCTTCATGTAGCCTTGTCATGCATCATACTTGGTTGAGCATCATGTCTTGTTCTTGTGTGGAGTGTTTACCATGTTGTGTGCTTCTTCTTGTTAGTTCATGTTTCGCTATCGTGCGAGGATTCGCTCGCTCACGCTTGGTCTCGGCTTCATCCGCTCATCTTCTTAATGGACTCGTTTTCTTCCTAGCGGATTTCGTGCAAGATGACTGCTACCCCGATCTCACTACTATCATTGCTATGCTAGTTGCTTCGCTTCTATCGCTATGCCGCGCTACCTATTACCTGCTCCTCAAGCCTCCCAAATTGCCATGTCAGCCTCTAACCTTTTGCACCCTTCCTAGCAAACCGCTGTTTGGCTATGTTACCGCTTTGCTCAGCCCTCTTATAGCGCTGTTAGTTGCAGTGAAGATGAAGTTTGTTCCTTGTCGGAACATGGAGATGTTGTTCTTGTTGGAACATGTTTACTTGTTGGGATATCACAATATATCTTATATTATTAATGCATCTATATACTTGGTAAAGGGTGGAAGGCTCTGCCTTATGCCCTGGTGTTTTGTTCCACTTTTGCCACCCTAGTTTCGTCATATATCGGTATTATGTTCCCGGATTTTGTGTCCCTAACGCGGGTCGGGTGATTTATGGGACCCTTGACAGTTCGCTTGAATAAGACTCCTCCAAGAAGGCCCAACATTGGTTTTACCATTTGCCTCACTCTAGCCCTTTTTCCCTTGGGTTTCGGAGCCCAAGGGTCATCTTTATTTTAGCCCCCGCCGTTGCTTCTAAGTGTTGGCCTCCGAACCAAGTTGCTCATGGGCCCCTCGAGCAACTCGAGGTCCTGGTTTTACTCAGAGCTAGTCTCATCCGTGTTGCCTCGAGAACGAGATATGTGCAGCTCCTATCGGGATTGTCGGCGATCGGGCGGCTTTGCTGGTCTTGTTTTATTGCTGTCGAATGTCTTGTAGCCGGATTCCGAGACCGATCGGGTCTTCCTGGGAGAAGGAATATCCTTCGCTGATCGCGAGAGCTTATCATGGCTGTTGGGACACCCCGCAGGGTATAAACTTTCGAGAGCCGTGCTCATGTTATGTGGCAAATGGGAATTTGTTAATATCCGTTGTAGTAAACTTGAAGCAAACTTTCTAAAATACACCAACCGTAAAAGTGAATCGTGAGTGTCTCTTTTTCGGGTTGATCGAGAGGAGAACACGGTTTCAGGTCATGTCCGACGAAGTAGAAGTTCTGGATCACTTCTTGATCATTACTAGTTGACGCATCGCCTTTGTTTCTCTTCTCGCCTCATTTGTGTATGTTAGCCACCATATATGCTTAGTCGCTGCAACCTCACCACTTTACCCCTTCCTTTCCCATTAAGCTTTGCTTAGTCTTGATACCCATGGTAATGGGATTGCTCGAGTCCTCGTGGCTCACAGACACTACACCAACAGTTGCAGGTACAAAGTTATGATGATCATGACGTGAGAGTGATGTTTGCTTGTATTGGAGTTCTTCTTCCGCTTCTTCGATCGTGGGATAGGTTCCAGTGTCGGCAGCCCGGGCTAGCGGTGGTGGATGTCGCTTGATTTTTGTTTATGTTTCATCCGGAGTCGGATGTTGATCTTGTATATGATGTTGATGTATTCTTGTGGCATTTGTGCCTTATGTATGTATCCCCATCTATTATGTAATGTTGATGTAATGATATCCACCTTGTAAAGCGCTTCAATATGGGTCTATCCTTGGTGGGACCATCGAGTTCTTTTGGATAGGGTCGCATATTGGGCGTGACATCGGTGGTCAGGTGTAGCCGCCGATCTACTCTGGGCTTGGCTGCTTAATTGGCTCAGAGTGCGGCCACCAACATTTAAGATCTGTCCGGGAGAAAAGTCTCACCCTGGACCGTGTTGTTGACAATTGAAGGAGCCATCAAGCCTTTGCAGCAACGAATATACGAGGAACTCTCAATGAAAGCACCAATGTCGGTGTCAAACCGTGGATCTCGGTAGGGGTCCCAAGTGTGCGCTCTTAGGCTAATGGTAACAGGAGGCAAGGGACACAATGTTTACCTGTGTTCGGGCCCTCTCTATGGAGGTAAAACCCTACTCTCGCTTGATTGATATTGATGATATGAGTAGTACAAGAGTTGATCGACCACTTAGATCGTAGTGGCTAAACCCTAGAAGCTAGCCTATGATGATTATGATTGTGATTGTCCTCTCAAGGACCAACTCTCCGGTTTATATAGACACACAGAGAGGGCTAGGGTTTACATGGAGTTGGTTACAAAGAAGGAAATATAATATCCAGATCGCCAAGCTTGTCTTCCATGCAAAGGAGAGTCCCATACGGACACGGGACGGAGTCTTGAGTCTTGTATCTTCACGCCCAACAAATTCCCGATAAGTATATAGTCCGCAGTCCTGATACCCCTAATCCAGGACTCTCACCCGGCAACCCTTTTTGTACTAGCCGTGCTGGCAAGGCATGTAACCCTACATACAAAGCCAGGCGCAGTCCCTATGTGCAGTTGATTAATTGCCAATACATACAGTTCTTGTAGATTTCCATGTCCATATATATATGCATGCCTGTCCAAGATTTTGTACTATCTTTTCTAGCAAATACTGATGAACCACCAAGGTTCCATGTTCCTATTTTCTCTTCATTGTTTTTCTCAAAGGAGAGAAGATTCCCACGCATACATGTTTGCTGGGGAGGATAGAGAGTATGGACATCTTTACAGACGCCGTTCAAAGCAGCATTTTGCATAAAAGAACGCAACAGAGAAAAGCTAAGTCACGTCAAACTTTGAGTGACTTTCTTCAAATATAAAGTTATTTTCCTCGAAGGATTTCGTCTTGTATGGAAAACCTGCATGCGAAGGAACCCTTCCACAACTAGTAGCGCCCTTGTTCTATTTCAAGTCCACTCAGCGGTTCAAGTGGCTGCACTAGGAGCAGCAAGGTGTCTTGCCGGCAGCAACACCTGCCGTGTCAAACCGGCGGATCTCGGTAGGGGGTCCTGAATCGCATGCCTAGGCGGATGGTAACAGGAGACAAGGGACACGATGTTTTTACCCAGGTTCGGGCCTCTCGATGGAGGTAAAACCCTACTCCTGCTTGATTAATATTGATGATATGGGTAGTACAAGAGTAGATCTACCACTAGATCGTAGAGGCTAAACCCTAGAAGCTAGCCTATGGTATGATTGTTGTTTGCCCTATAGACTAAAACCCTCCGGTTTATATAGACATCGGATAGGGTTAGGGTTACACAGAAGTCGGTTACAATGGTAGGAGATCTACATATCCGTATTCCAAGCTTGCCTTCCACGCCAAGGAAAGTCCCATCCGACATGGGACGTAAGTCTTCAATCTTGTATCTTCATAGTCCAGAGTCCGCCAACGGTGATAGTTTGGCTATCCCGACACCCCTAATCCAGACTCCCTCAAACACCCCCAGCAGGGCTGCCAAGGATCCGTTTCTCAATGCGCCATGCAGGTGCGCGCACCAGCGAGCCTATCCAAGAGCGAGGGTGTAGTACATACAAAGAGAGATCAAGGTGAAGATAGCATGCATCTAGTTCAAAACGAGCAAAGTTATATTACATAGATGTTGCCGCTCTAACTTAAGATGAAATCATCTTGGGCATGAATTTGCAGCGGCAAAAGAGCGGAGTGGCTAATCCCGACGCTGGCCTTCCAACCTCTTGACTCATCTAACGAGCCGACGATGGGCTCGGCTGTTCCTCAAGCGCCTTGAGGTCTACGCCCGCAAGCCTCAAGTTCCTTGGTGAAGTCTACGCTGGGTTCCAGCAGCCACCTGGTGAGCACCTTGAGGAGGGCGCCTCAAAGCTTCCTGGCCTCGAGGACGCCTCAAAGAATAGGGTCACCTGGCACTCCGCTAACCCTCTCTTCTTGAGAACCTAAAGCTTGGCATGCCCATGGTAGACAGCTGCATGGTGAGCCTCCCGCAATGTTAACAAGGCTATGTACCTCAACAAAGTCATATGCATGGCGGCGCTTGAGCAGTTGCCTCTTTTCCCGGAGGTCCTTGAATGGTCCTTTCACGGCCCCGTGTCCTTAAGCGCCTGTGGTGGCTGGCCAGCTTCTGCATCCGGCAATGGAGTTATTGGCTTCGGAGAGCAGTTTGGTCTTGTCGGATATAGTGACATGCAGCTCCGCCAAGGTGCCCACGGTTTTATCTGTGTTGCTCTTCAGCGTGGAGATCTCCTTCCTCTGCTCCTCCAACTCCAGCTCCAGCTTCTCCACCTTACCGGCCAAGTCATTCTTGGCCTCAAGACCTTCAATGGCTCCTTCACTTTGCCATGCGTGGTCTAGGGCCAAACCATCAATTGTGTCTTTGTGCTCCGGGTCCGCTTATGCAACAAGTTTCTATTTCTTCATCCTTCACGGAGCTTAAGTGCCGAGCGCTTCTTCCCAAGGCCAAGGTCTTCTGTCGGTATCGAGCAAGATGCGGCGCCCTCCGGGCAGCTTCATCCATGCACTGCAGTAGCTATCTCCCGGCTTTCTCAACGCCACCGCTTCAGAGGAGCTCCTACCAGCATTCACTCATCTGCCTCGTTGGCCTTCAGCCTTTGCCGCCTCGCAAACCAGTTCACACCGAGCGATGCGCCCTAGAAATCTGCTCGCTTTGTTGATGACCGCCGCTCGAGTCCAGCCTTTCTCCTTGCGAAGCACGCTTGCTACCGAGCTTCGGAAGTTGACGCCATGCTTGAAGGAGCTGGTCTTTTGGAGCCACCGCCATCGGGCACTTGGCTCATCAACAACTCGAGCCCGGCAATGTAACGATTTCTTTTCATCGAAAAGCCTCCCTATGGTTGGCGCCCCGATGTTTGCTGCTTCCTCGGATGTCAATAACAGGTCATCACCCACCTTCGTATCTGCTACGCAGGGCTTCAGAGGTTGATGGTTGATCATCAACCACCCTCTTCCCGGCTGCAGAGAGCCCGGATCGCAGCGCCAGCGCCTCGTGGCAGAATTTCCATCAAGATGGTCACCGCCTCCTCGCTGCCCTCCCCAAAGCAGGCCCCTTGGCGGCCTCTTTGTGCGGGTTCTGGAAGCTTCATCAGCAGCAACCTTGGCGGCTCGGCAGCTGCGCCCTGGCGGTCTCCTCAATGATGGCCTCGACGTCCGCCTGAGCTGCCGAGAGGGATCAAGGACCAAGGGAAAATAAAGCAAAAAGAAAGGGAAATAAAGCCGCATGGCAAAGACGGCAAGGGGCAGGAGGCAGGCGGTTTACCGGTGGCAAGCTGAGGAGGAGTGAATCCCTCCCCGACAACGCCATGCAGGATAGAGCCGCCAGCCTGCGTGTTCGCCGCCTCTTCCTCCATGCGCAGGCTCGCTGGTGAATGCCTCTTGCCGGAGACCTCCCCGGGTGGCGTTGGACAGGGCAGCGTGTTAGGTGGCCTCATTGGTTCCTCCTGCTGCTACTCTCCTCCCTCGCGACCTCGGCAAGGTTAGCACCAAGATGCACATCTGGACGCTTGCTGGCCGGAAATGAGTAATGGACTCACGGGGCTGGATTGGGGCTTCGTTGAGGCTCGACGTCCGGCTGATTGTGATCGCCACCGGGCACTGAAGTGCTTGTCGGGCTCATCGCCTCGTCGAAGCCTTGGCCCTCTTCGCCATCCTTCCGGCCGTTGTTCCGAACCGCTGCAAAGACGAAGTCAAGACAAGATCAAGTCAGAAGAAACAACCAAAACTGATTAGGAGATAAGTAAAGAGGCAAGATGCTTACTCATCTTCCCCTTCTGGCCTCCTCTTTCTCTTCGGGGTAAAGGACGCGAGGTCGAAATTGACCGTCGGGATGAGGTCCGTGAAGGGAGAAGGAGGAAATGGAGTCCCGGCCTTGGCCGAGGAGGAGGCGGCGGCCCCGGGCCATTGCCGAGGAGGAGGCAGCCGTCATGGCTTTCTTTCCTCCCAGCCTGCACCAGATGATGCACGGGTTGCCTGGCCTCTTACCATTGCGTATTTAGCGGCCGCCTCCTTGCCTGAGCTATTGATTGGCCTGCCGGGATGGCCCACCACAGACACGCTTCCTTGGGGCTGAAGGCTCAGACGCATCGCTTGTCTCCTCAACCGACTCCTACCGCCTCTTCGCCAGGGGGAACTCCCCGCGCCTGCTGTTATGCTCCCCAAGCAGACTCCTTCCACCCGAAAAACTCTTCCTCCTCATTGGCCTCTTCAGCCTGGCCCTCCACGGTGTCAAGGTTGCGGCCTCCGCCTCGCAGCAGTGATATACGCCACCTAATCTTCGGGCCAGGGGCGGATGAGCAGCGGCTTGTTACAGATGAAATTCTCCGGCTGTTGTCAACAAATCCGCAGCATCACCGCTTCCTGCTCATCCCAGGTCGGGTCCAATCCATGGGCGTTGAACACCGCATCATGGCGGCGATGGAGGTCAAGGTGAATTGTAGCTCAAGGGGACCACCCTCACAAGAACTGAAGGGTTGTCACTTTGTTGGTCTTGTCGGCCCCGCCGCCTTGTCACCCTTTGCTGGCCTTGTCGAATTCTCGAGATGAAATAGCTTCGCAAAGGGACGCATGCTGCTCACCGTGAAATTGTAGTTCAGGCTGCTAAAGCTTCCTCATGATGTCCGCCAAGGTTTTAAAGTCCTGTGATGGTCTCCCCTTGTTGTGCAGAGGAGTGATGCAGTGGCGGAGGAAGTCGGCCCCAACCATCTCGAGCGTGAGACCAGCTGATTTGAGGTGATGGATTCTTGTGGTGGCGACCGTAAGCTTCTTGTCGTTGATGTCAAAGTCACCCCAGTGCTTGCCGCAGGTCGGCGGTTTTTGACGGACATGACAGCATGGTCGTGCCTCCTCCTCCACGATCCAGCACCACCTGCACCGCCATTCGTCCCACTTCTCCTTCAGGGCCCCCCTCCGTGTATGTGCTCTTGCTCAAATCCCTTGGGATCCAAGTGATGCAGCCGGAGATAGCATCTCCTGGCTGGAGGAGGGGGATGAAATAATGACGAAAGAGCGCCGTGTTGGGTGAAGGAAATATGCCCTAGAGGCAATAATAAAGTTATTATTTATTTCCTTATTTCATGATAAATGTTTATTGTTCATGCTAGAATTGTATTAACCGGAAACATAATACATGTGTGAATACATAGACAAACAGAGTGTCACTAGTATGCCTCTACTAGACTAGCTTATTAATCAAAGATGGTTAAGTTTCCTAACCATAGACAAAGGAGTTGTCATTTGATTAACAAGGTCACATCATTAGTTGAATGATCTGATTGACATGACCCATTCCATTAGCTTAGCACCATCGCTTAGTATGTTGCTATTGCTTTTATCCATGACTTATACATGTTCCTATAACTATGAGATTATGCAACTCCTGCTTATCGGAGGAACACTTTGGTACTACCAAACGCCACAACGAATCGGGTGATTATAAAGGAGTACTACAGTGTCTCCAAAGGCGATGTTGGGTTGGCGATTTCGAGATTAGGATTTGTCATCCGATTATCGGAGAGGTATCTCCGCCTTCTCGGTAATGCACATCACTAAGCCTTGCAAGCATTACAACTAATGAGTTAGCTGTGAGATGATGTATTACGGAACGAGTAAAGAGACTTGCCAAGAACGAGATTGAACTAGGTATTGGATACCGACGATCGAATCTCGGCAAGTAACATACCGATGACAAAGGGAACAACGATGTTGTTATGCGGTCTCGACCGATAAAGATCTTCAGAGAATATGTAGGAGCCAATATGGGCATCCAGGTCCCGCTTATTGGTTATTGACCGAGATGTGTCTCGGCCATGTCTACATTGTTCTCGAACCGTAGGGTCCGCACGCTTAAGGTTTCAAGGACGGTTATATTATGAGTTTGTGTATTTTGATGTACCGAAGGAGTTCGAGTCCCGGATGTGATCACGACATGACGAGGAGTCTCAAATGGTCGAGACATAAAGATTGATATATTGACGGCTATATTCGACACGGAAAGGTTCCGAAGTTTCCGGAGAAACCGGAGTGCCGGAGGGTTACCGAACCCCCGGGAAGTAATGGGCCTTATTGGGCCAAGAGGGGAGAGAGAGGGCTGCACCAGAGGTGGCGCGCCCCCCCATGGGGAGTCCGAATAGGACAAGGAGGGGCGCCCCCCTTCCTCTCCCTCTCTCTCTTTCCTTCCCCTTCCTCCTTCCTAGTTGGATTAGGGAAAGGGAGTCCTACTCCCACTAGGAGGAGGACTCCCTCCTTGGCGCTGCCTCCTAGGGGCCGGCCGCCCTCCCCTTGCTCCTTTATATACGGGGGCAGGGGGCACCCTAGAACACACAAGTTGATCCTTGAGATCGCTCTCAGCTGCAAAGCGTGCCCCTCCACCATATTCCACCTCGCTCATATCGAAGGGTGCTTAGGCGGCCTCGCCCGGTAGAACATCAAGATCGCCACCACGCCGTCAGGTCGACGGAACTCTCTCCCGAGCTTTGCTGGATCGGAGCTCGAGGAGCGCCACCGAGCTGTACGTGTGTCAAGAACTCGGAGGCACCGGAGTAACGGCCGCTGGATCGGTTGATCGCGAGGAGACCGTACGACTACTTCCTCTACGCCAGATCGCTTTCGCTCGGGTTCACGAGGGTACGAGACAACACTCTCCTCTCTCTGCTATGCATCACCATGATCTTGCGTGCGAGGAAATTTTTGAAATTACTACGCTCCCCAACAAAGGGCATCCGAGCCAGGTTTTTATGGTTTGATGTTTTGCACGAGTAGAACACAAGTGAGTTGTGGGCGATATAAGTCATACTGCTTACCAGCTTGTCATACTTTTGTTCAGCGGTATTGTGAGATGAAGCGCCCGACCGACATTACGCCAGACGCTTACGCGAGACTGGTTTCACTGCTACGGCACTCGTGGCTTAAAGGTGGCTGGCGGTGTCTGCTCTCTCACTTTAGTTGAACTGAAAAGGCTACGCCCGTCCTTGAGAAGGTTAAACGGAGTCTATTAGACGAAGTATCGCTGTGGTCTTGATGTGTAGGTGAGATTGGTTCTGCTTAAGCCCGTAGCAGCCACGTAAAATTTGCAACAACAAAGTAGAGGACGCCTAACTTGTTTTGCAGTGGCATGTTGTGATGTGATATGGTCAAGACGTGATGCTATATTTATTGTATGAGATGATCATGTTTTGTAACCGGTTATCGGCAATCGCTGGAGCCATATGGTTGTCGCTTATTGTATGAAATGCAATGTTCTGTAATTGCTTTTACTTTATCACTAAGCGGTAGCGATAGTCGAGAAGCAATAGATGGCGAAATGACAACGATGCTACGATGGAGATCAAGGTGTCGCTACCGTGACGATGGTGATCACGACGTGCTTCGAGATGGAGATCACAAGCACAAGATGATGATGGCCATATCATATCACTTATATTGATTGCATGTGATGTTTATCCTTTATGCATCTTATTTTGCTTTGATTGACGGTAGCATTTTAAGATGATCTCTCACTAAAATTATCAAGTAGTGTTCTCCCGAGTATGCACCGCTGCAAAGTTCGTCGTGCCGAGACACCACGTGATGATCGGGTGATAAGCTCTACGTCCATCTACAACGGGTGCAAGCCAGTTTGTACACGCAGAATACTCAGGTTATACTTGACGAGCCTAGCATATGCAGATATGGCCTCGAACACGGAGACCGAAAGGTCGAGCGTGAATCATATAGTAGATGTGATCAACATAAGATGTTCACCATTGAAAACTACTCCATCTCACGTGATGATCGGTTATGGTTTAGTTGATTTGGATCACGGATCACTTAGATGACTAGAGAGATGTCCGCCTAAGTGGGAGTTCTTAATATGATTAATTGAACTTAAATTTATCATGAACTTAGTACCGATAGTATCTTTCTTGTCTATGTTTGTTTATAGATAGATGGCTCGTGCCGTTGTTCCGCTGAATTTTAATGCGCTCCTTGAGAAAGCAAAGTTGAAAGATGATGGTAGCAATTACACGGACTGGGTCCGTGAATCTGAGGATTATCCTCATTGCTGCACGTAAGAGTTACGCCCCGGATGCACCGCTAGGTGCCAGTGCCCGCCTGCCGATGTAACCGACGACGCTAAGAACGCTCGCGAGCAAAGCTGATGACTACTCTATAGTTCAGGTGCCATGCTTTACGGCTTAGAACCGGTCTTCAACGATGTTTTGAACGCCATGGAGCATATGAGATGTTCCAGGAGTTGAAGTTGATATTTCAAATGTAATGCCCGGATTGAGAGATATGAAGTTCCAATAAGTTCTATAGCTGCAAGATGGAAGAGAATGGGTCTCACAAGGAGCACATACTGTAATGTCCGGTATTACAATCACTTGACTCAACTGGAGTTAATCTTCCGGATGATTGTGTCATTGATGTAATTATTCAATCACCGCCACCAAGCTACAAAGGCTTCGTGGATGAACTATAATATGCAAGGGTTAGTAAAGACTATGCTCGAGCTCTTCGCAATGCTAAAGGTCATGGAGGTAAAAATCAAGAAGGAGCATCAAGTGTTGATGGTCAATAAGACCACTAGTTTCAAGAAGAAAGGCAAAGGGAAGAAGAAGGAACTTAAGAAGAACAGCAAACAAGTTGCTGCTCAGAGAAGAAACCCAAGTCTGGACCTAAACCTGAAACCGAGTGCTTCTACCGTCAAGCAGATCGGTCACCGGAAGCGGAACGCCCCAAGTATTTGGCGGATAAGAAGGATGGCAAGGTGAACAAAGGTATATGTGATATACATGTTATTGATGTGTACCTTACTAGAGCTCGCAGAGCACTGGTATTTGATATCGTTCTGCTAATATTTGCAACTCAAACAGGTGGACGGATTGCTTAACACCGCAAAGGACGAGGTGACGCGCGCTGGAAATGGTTCCAAAGTCGATGTAATCGCTGGTCGCACGCTACCTCTACATCTACCTTCGGATTAGTTTTAGACCTAAATAATTGTTATTTGGTGCCGCTGAGCATGAACATTATATCTGGATCTTGTTTGATGCGTAGACGGTTATTCATTTAAATCGAGAATAATGGTTGTTCTATTTATATGAATAATATCTTTATGGTCATGCACCCTTGAAGAGTGGTCTATTTTAATGAATCTCATAGTAGTGATACATATTCATAATGTTGAAACCAAAAATGCAGAGTTGATAATGATAGTGCAACTTATTTGTGGTAATCGCCGCTTAGGTCATATCGGTATAAAGCGCATGAAGAAACTCCATATCGATGGACTTTTGGAGTCACTTGATTATGAATCACTTGGCACTTATGTAACTGCGTGCCTCATGGGCAAGATGACTAAAACCCTGCCTCCGTACTATGGAGAGAGCAACAGATTTGTTGGAAATCATACATACGTATGTATGTGGTCCGATGAATGTTGAGGCTCGGATGGATATCGTTATTTTCACCTTCACAGATGATTTAAGCAGATATGGGTATATCTACTTAATGAAACATAAGTCTGAAACATTTGAAAAGTTCAAAGAATTTCAGAGTGAAGTTGAAAATCATCGTAATAAGAAAATAAAGTTTTAACGATCTGATCTATGGAGGCTAATATTTGAGTTACGAAGTTTGGTCTACATTTGAAACAATGCGAATAGTTTTCGAACTCACGCCACCCGGAACACCACAACAGCAATGGTGTGTCCGAACGCGTAATCGCACTTTACTAGATATGGTGCGATCTATGATGTCTCTTACAGATTTACCGCTATCGCTTTGGGGTTATGCTCTTGAGACGGCCGATTCACGCTTGAATAGAACACCACAAAATCGCTGAGACGACACCTTATGAACTATGGTTTAGCAAGAAACCAAAGTTGTCGCTTAAAGTTTGGGGATGCGATGCTTATGTGAAAAGCTTCAACCTGATAAGCTCGAACCTAAATCGGAGAAATGTGTCTTCATAGGATACCCAAAGGAGACAATGGGTACACCTTCTATCACAGATCCAAGGCAAGACATTTGTTGTTAAGAATGGATCCTTTCTAGAGAAGGAGTTTCTCTCGAAAGAAGTGAGTGGGAGGAAAGTAGAACTTGATGAGGTAATCGTACTTCTCCCTTATTTGAAAGTAGTTTATCACGTAAACCAGTTTCGCGACATCTACACCAAATAGTGAGGAAGTTGATGATGTTGATCATGAAACTTCAGATCAAGTTACTACGTAACATCGAGATCAACCAGAGTAAGATCCGCACTGCAGTGGTACGTAATCCTGTTCGAAGTCATGCTACTAGATCATGATGAACCCACTAACTATGAAGAAGCGATGGTGAGCCCAGATTCCGCAAAATGGCTTGAGGCCATGAAATCTGAGATGGGATCCATGTATGAAAACAAAGTGTGGACTTTGGTTAACTTGCCCGAGGGTCGGCAAGCAATAGAAAACAAGTGGATCTTCAAGAAGAAGACCGACGCCGACGGTAATATTATCGTTTATTAAGCTCGACTTGTCGCAAAGGGTTTTCGACAAGTTCAAGGGATTGACTACGATGAGACCTTTCTCACCAGAAGCGATGCTTAAGTCTGTCCGAATCATGTTAGCAATTGCCGTGATTTTATGATTATGAAATTTGGCAAATGGATGTAAAGACTGCATTCTGAATGGATTTCGAAGAAGAGTTGTATATGATGCAACCGAAGGTTTTATCGATCCAAAGGAGCTAACAAAGTGTGCAAGCTCCAACATCCATTTATGGACTGCAAGTATCTCGAGTTGAATAAACGCTTTGATAGTGTGATCAAAGTATTTGGGTTTATACAGCACTTTGGAGAAGCCCGATTTACAAGAAAGTGAGTGGGAGCTCTATAGCATTTCTGATATTATATGTAGATGACATATTACTAATCGGAAATGATATAGAATTTCTGGATAGCATAAAGGGATACTTGAATAAGAGTTTTTCATGAAGGACCTCGTGAAGTTGCTTACATATTGGGCATCAAAATCTATAGAGATAGATCAAGACGCTTAATTGACTTTCACAAAGCACATACTTTGACAAAATTTTGAAGAAGTTCAAATGGATCAAGCAAAGAAAGGGTTCTTGCCTCGTGTTACAAGTGTGAAGTTGAGTAAGACTCAATGCCCCACCACCGCAGAAGATAGAGAGAAAATGAAAGATGTTCCTATGCCTCAGCCATAGGCTCTATCATGTATGCAATGCTGTGTACCAGCCCTGATGTGTGTCTTGCTATAATCTTAGCAGGAGGTACCAAAGTAATCCAGAGTGGATCATCGACAGCGGTCAAGAACATCCCAAATACCGAAAAGGACTAAGGATATGTTTCTCGATATGGAGGTGACAAAGAGCTCATCGTAAACGGTTACGTTGATGCAAGTTTTAACACCGATCCGGACGATTCTAAATCGCAAACCGGATACGATTTACACTAAACGGAGGAGTCACATTGGTGCAGTTCTAAACAAAGCGTCAGAAGGGATCTACATGTGAAGCGGAATACATAGCAGCTTCGAAGCAGCTAATGAAGGAGTCTGATGAAGGAGTTCATATCCCATCTAGGTGTCATACCTAGTGCATCGGGTCCAATGAAAATCTTTTGTGACAATATCGGAGCAATTGCTTTAGCAAAGGAATCCAGATTTCACAAGAGAACCAAACACATCAAGAGACGCTCAATTCCATCCGGACTTAGTCCGTGGGAG